>SJXQ01011556.1:43594-71304 GCA_006408695.1 Aepyceros melampus | reverse complement strand
GAAATGAAAGAGGATAAACTGGAGGCTTTATATTAGGAGAGAGAGCTCTTGGAGGAGGTGACAGATGAGCCCAATTAGAATTTTTATTTTATTAGTTAAAAATTAATACATTTAATTAAGATATGGCTCACAGGGACTTCCCTGGTGGTACAGTGGTTGAAAATCTGCCTTCCAAAGTACAGGAGGTGGGTTTGATCCCTGGTCAAAGAACTGAGATCCCACATGGGGTGGGGCACATAAACCCACATGCCCACTTGCTCTGAAGCCCTGTGCTCTGCAACAGGAAGAAACCCTGAGGGCCACAACAAAGACCCAGCACAGCCACAATTTTTTATAAAGGGGAATGTCAGTTAAAAAATATATATATATAGCTCATATGCCATATAATTCACACATGTAAGTTGTACAATTCAACGTTTTTTTTAAACTACATTTACATATATATATATATATATATTCACACACACACACTAGAGAAGGAAATGGCAATCCACTCAAGTATTCTTGCCTGGAGAATCCTGTAGATGGAGGAGCCAGGTGGGCTGCTGTCCATAGGGTCACACAGAGTCAGACACGACTGAAGCGACTTAGCATGCATGCATGCATTGGAGAAGGAAATGGCAACCCACTCCAGTGCTCTTGCCTGGAGAATCCTGTAGATGGAGGAGCCTGGTGGGCCGCCATCTATGGGGTCACACAGAGTCGGACACGACTGAAGTGACTTCGCAGCAGCAGCAGCATATATACACAGTTGTGCAACATCACCATAAAATTGAGAACACTTCCATGTTCCACCCTGAAAGAAGCCCCTTACTGTTAGGAGTCAGTTGCCATTCCCTCCCCATTCCCCAGCCCTAGGCTATAGGAATCTATACCACTATTTCCCTATTCTAGACATTTTACATAATTGCATGCGTGTTGAGGTTAAAGCGTCTGCCTGCACTTCCCAGGGACAGAGGAGCCTGGTGGGCCGCCGGCTATGGGGTCACACAGAGTCGGACACGACTGAAGCGACTTAGCAGCAGCAGCAGCATATATACACAGTTGTGCAACATCACCATAAAATTGAGAACACTTCCATGTTCCACCCTGAAAGAAGCCCCTTACTGTTAGGAGTCAGTTGCCATTCCCTCCCCATTCCCCAGCCCTAGGCTATAGGAATCTATACCACTATTTCCCTATTCTAGACATTTTACATAATTGCATGCGTGTTGAGGTTAAAGCGTCTGCCTGCACTGTGGGAGACCTGGGTTTGATCCCTGGGTCGGGAAGATCCCCTGGAGAAGGAAATGGCAACCCACTCCAGTATTCTTGCCTGGAGAATCCACGGGTCACAAAGAGTCGGACACGACTGAGCGACTTCACTTTCACTTTCAGTCTCTCAGTCATGTCCAACTCTTTGGGGCCCCATGGACTGTAGTCCACCAGGCTCCTCTGTCCCTAAAATTTTCCAGTCAAGAACATTGTGGTGGGTTGCCATGCCTCCTCCAGGGGATCTTCCTGGCCCAGGGATTGAACCTGTGTGTCTCTGTCTCCAGTATGTCCTGCATTGGCAGGTGTATTCTTTTCCACTGCACCACCTAGGGAATTGGAATCACACAAAATGAGATCTTTTGTGATTGGCTTTTTTCAGTTAGCATTATGTTTTCAAGGTTCATTGACATGATATCATGGATCAATACTTCATTTCTTTTTATAGCCGAGTAATATTCTATCACATAGATATATTTTGTTTACCCATTCTTCAGCTGATGAACACTTGTGTGGTTTCTACTTTTTCGCTATTGTGGATAAGGAAATAATGACATTTCCATGCAAATCTTTGTGTCCCTATGTATTCATTTCTCTTGGATATTGCCAGGGGTGGAATTGCCGAGTCCCTTGGTAATTCTCTGTTTAACTGCCAGAGTGGCTTATAAAATGCCTTTGTCATTTTACATTCCCATCAGCAATGTGTGAGAGTTTCAAATTCTCCACATCCTCACTGACGCTTTGTATTATTTTTCTCTTATTATAACCATCCTAGTGGTGTGAAGTGGTATTTCATTGTAGCTTTGATTTGCTTTTCGCTGAAAGGCAATTTTCATTGCTTTCAGGCATTTTTCCTGTGCTTATTGACCCTACCTGCATCTTCTTTGGAGAAATGTCTATTCAATGTCATTGCCCGTTTTTAAAGCATTTATTTTATTTATGCATTCTTGACTGTGCGGGATCTTCCTTGCTGTGTGTGGGCTTTCTCTAGTTGCAGGGAGTCGGGGGCTAGTCTCCAGCTGTGGTGCACAGGCTTCTCAGTGTGGTGGCTTCTCTTTGCTCAAAGCCTGGGCTCTGAGGCACTCGGGCTTCACTAGTTACAGCGAGTGAGCTTAGTAGTGCATGGGTTTACCTGCTCTCCAGCATATGGAATCTTCCGGGAGCAGGCATCGAACCTGTGTTCCCTGCAATGGCAGGTGGACTCTTAATCACTGGACTACCAGGGAACTCCTGCCCACTGTTTCCCCCAGAAAAGGCCTCACATATTTATTACTAAGGCAAAGCATTAGCTAACAACAGAGAACCAACCATTCCATCCGTCCTGTAGAGCACACGTGGGCTGTTCCAATGGTGGTTTAGTGGTTAAGTGATACGGCAGGATGCCAGCGACCTTGATACAGCATGGATGTGTGCTGCTCCACATGCAGTGAATATGAGGGTGAGTGTTATTGTTCCCTTCAGATAAATATACAGAGGTGGAATTGCTGGATCATATGGGGCTTCCCAAGGCTGCTAGTAATGCAGAATGCTGAAGCTGTAAGAGACAGGGGTTGGATTCCTGGGTCAGGAAGATCTCTGGAGGAGGGCATGGCAGCCCACTCCAGTTTTCTTGCCTGGAGAATCCCATGGACAGAGGAGCCTGGTGGGCTATGTCCACAGGGTTGTAGACTCGAACATGACCGAAGCAACTTAGCACCCATAGTAGTTCTAATTTTAATTTTTTAAAGGAACCTCCAGACTGCTCTTCATAAGCGGCTTCATCAGTTTACATTTCTGCCAACAGTGTGACAGGGTTCTTTTTTCCTCCATGTTCAAAACACCAACTGTTCTCTTGCCTTTTTTTTTTTCTTTCTTTCTTCAATGCAGGGTGTGAGAGGGGCTTCCCTCATAGCTCAGTCAGTAAAGAATCTGCCTGCAATGCAGGAGACCTGAGTTCAATTCCTGGGTCAGGAAGATCCCCTGGAGACGGAAACAGCAATCCACTCCAGTATTATTGCCTGGAGAATCCCAGGGACAGAGGAGCCTGGCAGGTTCCATAGACTGCAGTCTATGGGATTGCAAGAGTCAGACACGACTGAGCAACTAAGCACACACACAGGGCATGAGGGATCTTAGTTCCCGTACCGGGGATGAAAGCTGCAGCCCCTGCAGTAGAAGCTCAGAATCTTAACTGCTGGACCACTGGGGAAGTCCCACTCTTGTCTTTTTGATGGCATTTTAACAGATGTGAAGTGATATTTCATTGTCGTTTTGATTTGCATTTGTCTGATGACATCTTTTCATGCACTGAAACTGATGGCCATTTGGATGTCATTTTTGAAAAAAAATTTCTATTTGGTTCTACTGCCCATTAAAAAAAATCGTATTGTTTGGGTTTTGAGTTCTTTATGTATTTTGCATATTAACCCCTTATCAGATATAGAGTTTGCAAATATTTTCTCCCATTCTGGAGTTTGTCTTTTCATTTTGTTGATGGTTTCTTGTGCTGTGCAGAAGCTTTTCAGTTTGATGTAGTCCCACTTGTTTATTTCTTTACTGCTTACTGTTGCATGAAGCAACTATTTTCTAACATAACATTTTACTTCCTTTAATGATTTTTTTCGGTATATATATTGAGTTATTTCCTTAGTGACTGTTCTAGGGCTTACCATATGCATTTCAACTTAGAATCTCCTTGGGTTTTTGCTGTCTTAAATTTTTAAAAAATATTTATTTATTTTGGCTGCACTGGGTCTCAGTTGCAATATGCTAACTTAGTTGCATCAGGCATGTAAGATCTATTTCCGCATCTGGGGATCGAAGCTGGGCCCCTGCATATGGAGCACAAAGCCTTATCCACTAGACCATCTGGGAAGTCTCTAGCTGCCTAAATTTTAAGGACATATATAGAAATGTTGATCTTACATATCTCATTTCCTCTTCCCCATTTTGTCCTCTTATTATGTGTGAAAGCCGCTCAGTTCTGACTCTTTGTGACCTCCTGGACTGTGTAGCCCACCAGGCCCCTCTGTCCATAAAATTCTCTAGGCAAGAATACTGGAGTTTGTATTCCCTTCTCCAGGGGATCTTCCCGACCCAGGGATGGAACCCGGCCAGGTCTCCTGCATTGCAGGCAGATTCTTTACCATCTGAGCCACCAGCGAAGCCCATGCTATTATTGTTATTATTATTATGCTATAATTGTTTTACATATTGCATCCACCTGTGTTACAGAACAAACAACACATTGTTATAATGATTACTCCATGCAGTTATATGTTTGATAAAGAATCCAAGAAAATAAAGGAGGGCAGATATCTAGCGTTGTTACATTGGTTTTCTCTTTTTGAATTTCTGGTTCGATTCCTTTGTTTTTGTCGATTAGAGTTACCAGAATAGAGCAGGACCCTATGCTCTTCTGCCTGCCTTTTGTTGGTGACAAAAAGACCCATGTCTTCTGCCTGCCTTCTGTCTGTGACAAAAAACTTTAGCCAAAGAATAAGTTTAATCAGAGAAATGAGAAAATGCAGAAACAAAGGGAAACAGTTCCAAGAAAATAAAGGAGGGCAGATATCTAGCGTTGTTACATTGGTTTTCTCTTTTTGAATTTCTGGTTCGATTCCTTTGTTTTTGTCGATTAGAGTAACCAGAATAGAGCAGGACCCTATGCTCTTCTGCCTGCCTTTTGTCGGTGACAAAAAGACCCATGTCTTCTGCCTGCCTTCTGTCTGTGACAAAAAACTTTAGCCAAAGAATAAGTTTAATCAGAGAAATGAGAAAATGCAGAAACAAAGGGAAACAGTTCAACAAGACTAAACAGTAACAGTTTAGTCATTAAACATAGTCAAGGACTTTTAGTTCCTCTTCATGGGTTGTAAATAATATTTTGAGCAGTATGTTGTGTGCTGTCTTTAAGATATTGAAATCCCTACCAGGTGGAAGACGTGACCTACATGATAACCAGACCGTAGCCATGACATAAGCTAAGCTGTTACGATTTTGAGAACTGGCCTCAAGGACTTGGGAACAAACTGACCCTGGAACTGGAGATTAACTGTACGGACGCAGTCAGGGTGATGCTGCAGACCTCTGAGCGACCAGTTTCACGATGACTGTCAGAGCTGGCTGTGCTGTTTCTGCATGCACCCCCTCCCCCTGTCTATAAAACCTCTTGCCCACTGATTGTCAGTGGGGGAGGGGGGGTGTCAGCCTTTGGAAGGAATCCACCTCTCCTGCACCCCAGTTGCCAGCATCCAAAATAAAGCAAACTTGCTTTTCCACCAACTTGCCTTTTTATTGGCTTTTGAGCAGCGAACACCCAGACCCCACTTTGGGTAACATTATTACCTGGTGTTAATTCCAATTTCAATGCAGCTTTGTTCCTCTCATCTCCTTTGTGCTATTATTGACAAATATATTACCTTTCTACATGTTCAGTTCAGTTCAGTTCAGTCGCTCAGTCGTGTCTGACTCTTTGCGACCCCATGAATCGCAGCATGCCAGGCCTTCCTGTCCATCACCAACTCCCGGAGTTCACTCAGACTCATGTTCATAGAGTCAGTGATGCCATCCAGCCATCTCATCCTCTGTCATCCCCTTCTTCTCCTGCCCCCAATCCCTCCCAGCATCAGAGTCTTTTCCAATGAGTCAGCTCTTCGCATGAGGTGGCCAAAGTACTGGAGTTTCAGCTTTAGCATCATTCCTTCCAAAGAAATCCCATTCTGATCTCCTTCAGAATGGACTGGTTGGATCTCCTTGCAGTCCAAGGGCTTCTCAAAAGTCTTCTCCAACACCACAGTTCAAAAGCATCAATTCTTCGGCGCTCAGCCTTCTTCACAGTCCAACTCTCACATCCATACATGACCACAGGAAAAACCATAGCCTTGACTAGACGGACCTTAGTCGGCAAAGTAATGTCTCTGCTTTTGAATATGCTATCTAGGTTGGTCATAACTTTTCTTCCAAGGAGAAAAGCGTCTTTTAATTTCATGGTTGCAGTCACTATCTGCAGTGATTTAAAGCCCCCAAATAAAATTAATAATTTTTATACAACTGCTTTTTAAAATCAGTTGAGACAAAAGGAGAAATATGCATGCATGCTGTTTTTTTAATAATCACAGAATTACCTTTATTTGTGGTCTTTAATTTTTTGTATGCATTGAATTAATGTCACCTCCCTCCTCTGCCCACTTTTGGCGTCTTTCTCTGCTGAAGGACCCAGGAGGGAGACTAATCAGTCGATGCTTTTCAGGTGGAAACTTAAGGTGTGAAAACTTGAACGCTTGGAGGGAGAAGAACAGGAGAAAGGGTGGTCATGGCCTTAGGCTTGCACCTTCCTGACTGGCCCCGCCCCCCGCCCCCGGGCCACTGGCAGGTGCTGCCGCGAGTGTCCACTAGATGGCAGAAGAGCCTTTTGCCTGTCTGCCAGGCTGAGGCCAAATAGCCTAGGACATTGACGTGGTGGGGTAAGCACGTTTCCTGGGCGTTACTACTCTGGGCCTCAGTTTCCCTATCCGCAAGATGAGGCTAGTTATAGCCCCCAGCTTGTCGGATTGTTGGGAAGTCTGGTGCGTGCGTCCTCAGTCGTATCCAACTCTTTTGTGACCCCATGGACTGTAGCCCACCAGGCTCCTCTGCTCATGGGATTTTCCAGGCAAGAATACTGGAGTGGGTTGCCATTTTCTCCTCCAGGGGGGTCTTTCCGATCCAGGGATCAAACCCACATCTCCTGTTTCTCCTGCGTTGGCAGGTGTATTTTTTATAACTGAGCCGTCAGGGAAACCATTGGGAGGTTTAGAAAGTGTATAGCTGTCTGTACTGGGGTGGTAGGGGCTGTCTGTCCTTGCTGGCTGTACCCCTCCTGTTGTGTCCGAACTCAATGCTCTGGGTCTCAGTTTCCCCAGGCTTCGGGGAGGGAACAGGCAGTGGAAAGAAGTCTTAGAGCCTGGTGCACAAAATGAATCCTGCGAGGGCAGGAGAGGATCCAGAGGAGGGGCAGTAGGAAGGACGGGGAGCAGAAGGGAGAGGAGAGGAGGGGGAATGGAGAGGGAGGGTGATCGGAAGAGCCCTGGCCTTGGGACCTGGCGTTACTGTCGCCAAAGCCTGGGTCAGGATGACCCTTGCAGCTAAGAAGAGGGACAAACACTTGGTGTGTGTGTGTGTGTGTGTGTGTATGTATTCTGTCTAAAAATGTTTTTTTGTTTGTTTGTTTGTTTTTATGTTTTGGCCCTACCTGGCTTCTCTGCTAGCTCAGCTGGTAAAGAATCCGCCTGCAAAGCAGGAGACTCTGGTTCGACTACTGGGTCTGAAAGATCCCCTGGAGAAGGGATAGGCTACCCATCCCAGTATTCTTGGGCTTCCCTGGTGGCTCAGATGGTAAAGAATCTACCTGCAGTGCAGGAAACCTAGGTTTGATCCCTGAGTTGGGAAGAGGCCCTGCAGGAGGGCATGGCAACCCACTCCAGTATTCTTGCCTGGAGAAACCCCATGGACAGAGGAGCCTGGCGGGCTGCAGTCCACGGGGTCTCAATGAGTTGGACACAACTGAATGACTAAGCACAGCACAGCACCTGCTTGGCAAGTGCTGTCATGGCTCCCGCTGTGCCCCTGACCCACCCTCTTGCCCTGCGCACCCCTCCTGGCTGCCCCCACCAGGGGCCAAGCAGGAATCTGACCCGATAAGCTGGTCCTGGACCAGAGATCTCAAGCCAGGCGTCGCTCCCTCTCTGTCAACAGCATTCAATTAGGTGCAGCCAAGTTCCTGACTCAAGAGGCCGCCTCTGAGTGCCCTGGACCAGTTTGTTAATCCAGGCTTCTCATGCAGTCCTCAGCTTGCATCATCAGGTTGCCCTGGTCATCATCCTGGGCTGTCCTGGCTGTCATATTTGGAGCTCCGCCATCCTGACCACTCCCTGCTCCATCTCGGCACCTGCATGCTTCCAGGGCTCTGCTGGCCAGAGTTCTGCCCCTGTCCTTTTGTCCTCCAGATGTCTGCAAGCTACTTGCTCCCCCATACCCCAGGTGCCACCCCATCCTTGCCCTAGCCTTGTTTCCCCCTCCTCTCTGTCCCCGATTGTCCCTGCTCTCAACCCTCCTAAGGTTCGTCCTCTGAATTCATTAATTCATTCATCAGTACCTACTGTGTGTTGGAAACTGGGGACACAGCCGTGACCACGACAACCAAAAGCTCCAGCTAGAAGGGAGCTGACATAGCAATGGGGGAAATGGCCAAAAACAAGATAAAGAAGACAAATACGTACCACAGCCGAGTGTGGCGTGCAGGTTAGGGAGAAAATTTAAGAAAGGAAGGTTGGTCTCTGTGGGCTCTGTACCGCTATCTGCCCTTCCCCTCACACACACCCAGGGGCCAGATCCCTATTTTCATTTCTCAGGGCACTGTGAGAAGGAGAAGCAAAGCAAGCTAGAGGCTCTTTCTTCCTGTCACTCAACCGCCCCCAGCGTCAATTTTCCCCTCTATAGATGGGTACCGCAGTTCACACCTCTGAGGGTGTTTCAAGGATTAACTGAATTACCCCCAGTGGGCACCTGGCGTACTGGTGACTGCTTGATAAATGTTTGTTGTTCTTATCACCAGTGATTGGTTTGGTTCACGGTCAAGTTCTGAACAGCGGCTCCAGGAATTCGCGTTCCCCGCCCCCCACAATCTACGTAATTAAATATACTTTCTTTTTGATCAACACTTGACTTTTTTTTTTATCATTTCACATACTTTTGGCTGTGCTGGGTCTTCACTGCGGTGCAGGCTTTTCTTTAGCTGTGGCGAGTGGGAGCTACTCTAGCTGCCGTGCTCCCACTTCTCATTGTGGTGGCTTCTCTTGTGCAGCACAGGCTCTAGGGGGAGTAGGCTTCGGTAGCTGCGGCCCGTGGGCTCAGTAGTTATGGCTCCCAGGCTCTAGAGCACAGGCTCAACAGTTGTCTTGAGTGGGCTTAGTCGCTCTGTGGCACGTGGGATCTTCCCAGGTCAGGGATTGAACCCTTGTCTCCTTACCATTGAGCCATCGGAGAAGCCCTTAACTTTTAAACACTATAAAGAGGTACAAGCTTCCCAGGTGGTACTAGTGGTAAGAATCTGCCTGCTGATGCAAGTAACACAAGAGATGAGGGTTGATCCCTGGGTCAGGAAGATATCCTGGAGGAGGAAATGGCAACCCACTCTGGTAATTTTGCTGGGAGAATTTCATGCACAGAGGAGCCTAGCGGACTACAGTCTATGGGGTTGCAAAGAGTCGAACACGACTGAGCGTCTGAGCACAACAGATAAAAAATTCAACAGGTACAAAAAGATAAACAGCATAAACTGTCTCCCTCTTTCACTTATCATGGCTCCCCAGTTCCCCTCCTCAGCCAACACCATGTGAACAAGTTATTTGTGTCTCCCTGCAGAAAGCCTTTGCCATATGAGGAAATCCTCATTGTCTCTTCTCTGTCTATACAAACAGAAGCCTCCTGCCCAGGCTTTCTGCACCTTGCTTTTTCCTTCACAGAGTATCGGAGTGCAGGGGTTAATAGTCAGCCTTCTTTTGCTCTGGCTAAGCCATGAGAAAATCACCATAATTTTTACGGAAATTGGAATAGAATTTCAAGCAAAGTATAGCAATACAGTATAATCTAAACAAAAGTACATCGGTTGATTAGTTGGGGTCATCATACCCTGCTAAGCCAAGGAAAAACATAGTGTGGACCTTGGAACACCGGGTCAGTGCAAATTCAGAAAGCTGCTTGTGTACACACCAAGATGTTTTCCCAAAGCATATGCGGGTCTATGACCTCCAGCTGGGTGATACCCCTTGCACAAGAAGTGCAAAGATAGTTCAAAGTAATCAATAAAATGGGAGATGTGACTGGGGACACAGGAGGCTGGTGTTATTGTAATACAACAGATACTTTCTGCTTGCCAAGACACTAAATAAAGGTGATGTCGCTCCAAGGAACAGGGCTCGTGATCCTAGAGGTCTTGAGTTTCCCAGTCCCATCTTTAAGACTAATTCTGTCTCTAGTTTCTTTTTTCCAAACTGTGTGTGGATTACTTTCGATCCCTACACGCTGCGCTGGCTGCAGCAAGTGGCGCCCAAGGTGGGGTTCAAAACGAAAGATCGCCGAGAGCAAAGCTAAAGTTGAAATATTGGCACACGGTCCTGAGGAAGAATGGGGTGAGACCTCTGAAAATCTCCTTTGGGGTAAGTAACACTCTCTCAGGCAGTGAAACCGGTGTTAAGCATGGGAAATTCAGAAAGCTCAGAACAATACCGGCCGGATATACGCCTCTTAAGGCAGCTTTTTGAAGCAGAGGGAACAAAATTAAGTGAGGGCAGGCTATTGGAGCTTTTACAAACCATTGAGAAACACTGCTCAAGGTTCCCTTCTCTTGGTACTTTAGCTTTAGGAACAGGGGAGAAGACAGGTAGTGAACTAGAGAAACTTTTGCAGGGGAGTGAGTGCCCTTGCCTGTATCCATCTGGTCAACCTGGGCACTGACAAAACCCATTTTAGAATATTTTCAGACTCCAGATAATTCAGAAGGGAGTGAGGATGAATGTGAAACCCCATCAAAGAGATGATCTGAATATGCTAGAGCTGAGGGGGTAGAGCAAAAAACTCAGGAGGCTCTTAAAGCTGCAGTTCCTGCTTCACCTTTGTTTAGGGAAGACGAAGTTCCTCTGCCTCCTATTCTTCCCTCTCCTGTCTTAACGCTGAAGCGTCTCAAAGCTTTTCCTTTCTTACAACAGATGGCAGTTCTGTCACCCCTCCAGAAAGCTATTTGGTGGGCTTGACCGGAGAGTGACTTGAAGGCTATAGTGACTTGAAGGTGACTATGGCATTTCCAGTGACAATATATGAATGGATAGCTCCTGGGGCAGATCTTAATAATCCTAATGGGGTGTATGAGGCTGTACATAGATTCCCTTCAAAACACTAAAAGAACTTACGCAAGCTGTTCAGAACTATGAAGTAAGTTCTCCTTTTACCTTGGGAATAGTGCAGGGACTAGCTGAGGGTTCCTGCTTGATTATGGTGGCTCGTAACCAAGCCAGGCAGATCCCCATCTCTTTAGATCAATTGATAGGCAATGGAAATTGGGGGAGAAGTCAAGATCAAGAGTTTTTGGAAATCAGGCTATAGAACAGATGAGGTGATACTGCTTAAGAGCCTGGGAGAAAATAGAAGGTAAAGGACAGACTTTCTTTGTTTTAAGAGAAGACCTCACTTCTCCAGAGAGACAATCCCTGCTGGAACATCTTATCAGTCAGGCTACCCTGTTATCAGAGCCAATTTGGACATTTTCTGGTTTAATTTTTAGCTATGAAACTATGATTACAAAAAAAGAGATGACATTTTTGACACTGAATAGCCATGATATTCTTTAGACTCAGAGAAAACTGGTTAAAATAAAATATTTTTTGAAAATACAAAACCAGTTGTTTTTGCACATGCAATTAAGAAAAAGTTGGCTTATTAAAATACTTTTTTGGAGCTCCAATTCTGCCTGAGAAACAAAAATAAGCCTGGGTAAAAACCTGAAGTTAACTCTTATCATGTCCTTGGGATATACAGCCCACTCTATCTGGGACTCCAGCCATAAACAAATTGATAGAACTCAAACCAAGAAAAAAAGAAGAGGCAAAGAGACGTTTTAAATTCCAAGTGGAAAACTATGAGATCTCTGTCTGTTGGAAAACTATGAGATCTCTATCTGTCTGTCTCTCTAAATTTATCTGTGTCTCAGTGTGTGTCTTTGTTTTTGGATAATATGAGGTTAATTTATGAATGAGCTCTATTTAAATTCAGGTTCATGTGAACCGAAAAATATTCAATATTAAATATCTAACATTAATGTTTGTCTGCTGGTCAAGACATGTCTTGAGTCATCAACATTATGTAATACTTTTAATTAGTGTGCCTAGGTTTAATGTAAGCTAAATTTGTCAGCAGTTCATGGTTGCTTAAAGAAAATGATTTATGTTTTTAATAAAAAAGGCATTAAATGAAATTGCAGTCTATTAAAAAAAAGTAAGTCTAAATTTACAGGTGGCTATTCTCTAAAGAAATAAATGAAGTGATGAATACAAAAAGTGTAAAAAAAGGTTTGTGGCAAATTAAAGAAGAGTTTTGTGCATGGCGCAAGTTTCTTAGAAATTAAACTGCTTTTGAAGTCTTATTGTTGCTTTGACTAAGTAAATAACTCTTTTTTCACAGTGAATATAAGCTGGCACCAATGTGGAATTGGTTTTCTCTTCCTGTTAAAAGAACAAAGATTTTTGGAGTATGCTTTTGATAACAGACTATGTAAAGTTCTTTGTCTTTAAGTGATTCATACTTGCTTTTAAAATCTTTTGTTACTTTGATAAAATAAATGAGTGTTATTTCACAATGATCTACGGAGTCTATGGCTCACATAGACAAAGCTCGTTCTGCTTCTACAAAATTAACCCCTCGTCAGGAGATTTAAAGTGGATAAACAACGGCTGTAAACCAGTCAGGGCTATGGGAGGTCCAAGACTTCTTGGCTTTTCCCGGCTCCCTGACAAACCTCGATTTTATTTGATAGGATAAAGCCTTTCCTGACTTCAGGGTTAATATCTCACAATAGAGGGGGAAAATGGTTAAAATGTGTTTTCTACAATCGCCAGTTGATTGGGGCACCCACTTTGCTGGATAGGTTGTACAGACAAAAAACTTCACAAACTTCTCAGAGACTTGTTTTTTACTGACGTCCTTGGTCATCGGGCAAGGACCACAAAATGAAGGGACTGGTTACTTGAGATGGAACAGACTGCTAAATATGACTACAATTTTCATGACTTTTTATCTGACATATTACTGGCTTCTCATCTTTGTTTTCAAATATAAAAAAGCTCTTCTCCTCAAGTCACTGATGGTTTAAAACAATTTAGTGATTTACACCTGTGGGTAAAATTAAAACATTTTTCTTTTCTCTCTGCCTCATCCCTCCAGAAATTGGAGACATTTGGGTTTTGACCAGCCTCATCCAAGTAAAAAAAGACTATTTCCAGACATATACAAAAATCTCAAGAGTATAGTGGGGAGCTCTGAAAGAAAAATCCACCCAACTGTTGTCAGGCCTATGGTATCTATCATGTTTCACTGAATATTAAGTTCTAGCTTTGTTAATCAAGGTCTATATTTACTAAGATCACTTCTAATATAGTTTCTTGTGCTTATGTTACATTGCTAGGAGGTTTAATTAAGTTATTAAAAAGGACACTCTTAAGTTTGTTTCTAAAGCTTATCTCAGTTTTTAAGTAAAGATCAGATCATCCAGGATCTACAACCAGGAAATTAACAACAAGCTATAGTCCTTTAACAAACTAAGTCAGATGATATAAAGATGTCACTGGACTACATCGAATGAAAGTTCTTGACTTAAGTTCTTACTTATGATTTCACTATTACTGCTAACTATATTGTATTCTATATTGCCTGTTTCAAAAGGTGTTGTCCCCTACATTATGTGTGTGTAGTCACAAATGTGTGACTGAGACACTGATATAATGATGGTATACAGTTCCATATAAAATCCATAGTTATAATGGATATAACTCATACATCTTCCCTTGGTAAGCTGTCTTCTGTACATGTGACTGTTAATATAAGGACCAATCCGGTGAGACTACAAAACATGTACAAAGACATTTATATGCTTGTTTTGCTGTTATAAAGCTACCAAAAACTATAATAATCCACAAGGACAGGCTATAGAGGAGAGGGCTAATCAATCACCTAAATATATGATACCAAAATAAAGTGGGGGGGGTGGGAGATGCCATAGGACAACAAACAATATTGAATAAAGCTTTATTTACCCTCAGTTTTTTGAATATTTCAGCACAAACTATGGAAACTGCAGCTGAGTGACATGTTCAGGCTACATCCACAAATACAACTAAGCCTGTGATTTGGTAGTAAGATTCACTAACAAGTGCTTGGTCACCGGGGAAGTTAATTACATGGGGAAGAAGGCTTGCTTGCATCTCCCCAGGAGAAGGTCTAGAACCTGCGTGAATTCCAGCTCATGGAGTAAAACTGAGCAGAAACCACCCGTGACTCCAGGCAACCTGCCCCTGGTTATGTTTGCCCTGATATCACAGTGAGTATACCCCTGGCTTTGGCAGAAGCAAAGAATTATACCTATTGGGCCTCTCTATGTACCAAATCCCCATTGCTAACGCCTGTTAACTGGGGTGAAGGATCCATCCCTGTGTATGTTAATGACTCTTCCTGGATCCCTGGTCCAGAAGACAAGCATTTGCCCATTCATAAAAAGGAAGAGGAGACTCCCTTTAACAGTACTTTGGGTTTTGACCCTTAGCCTGTTTGCTTGGGTATTGGCCAGGGCTGTCTTAATCCATCAATGCAGGCTTGGCTTTCTGTAAACTCTCTAAACAGATATCCCACTAAGGTTCAACTGCACTTACTTTCTGGATTGAGCTTTGGATATCAAGAGACTAATAAATTAATCTGACCGAGCCAGATAGACCTCTGTGTGAGAACAGCACATATGGGCCGACAGACAAGATCAAGTACGCAGGGATAATTGTCGCGGGACTGAGGGGGTGGTCTTACTTAATGGCTCCTATGAAATTGTCTGGGAGTGGTCCCCTAAGGGGTATGCAGTCTTTAATTGCTCACACCACAACTCATCCTGCAATCCTTACATGAAATTGCATTGGCAAGTGTCTGAGTACAATAACGCTAATATTACTGCACATTGAGAATGTCCCATTATCTGGCACGTCTCCGCCACAGCCACAGCTCAAATTAGGTAGGGCTCAAACAGAAATATGGAAGTTGGCCATAAGCCTGAAAAAATATCAGATTTGAGATGGAAATTATTCTCATTCCATGAATTATACTCTGTCATTCAATACATCAACAAATTGGACATTTTATACTTGAGCTGGCATTAGGAATTCATATGTAATTATGATTGGCACTATAACTATTAATCAGACAGAAAGGAATCTGACCTGCCAAGATTGTAAGCCATATCCCTGCTTGAACAGTTCATTATTTAACTCTAATCATTCCTATGTGATTTTGCGCAGACGTTTAGGAGTTTGGCTGCCAGTAACTCAAAGTAGGTCTTGGGAACTCTCCCCTGCCATGCGGTACTAAATACCATTCTGAAAAGATCCAAGCGTTTCACTGGCCATAACAGGCATTATTGCTATCACCACACAGTGGCAGTGGGGGGAGTACCTCTCCATCAGATGGTACAAACTGCCACTTCTGTGCAGAAGTGGCATAAAAAGGCCAGTTCTGCTTGGGGAGCCCAAATTCATATAGATGAGGAGATTAACAACAAGTTGCTGGATTTAGAAAACGCAGTGCTACTCTTAGGAGAAGAAGTACAAACTCTTAAATTAAAAATACATTTAAAGTGTCACTGGAACATTACCACTTTCTGTGTAACCCCTCAGGAATATAACCAATCTGAACACGTCTGGGAAAATGGTAGACAGCACTTGCAGGGCCATACAGCTGACAACCTTACTCTAGATATTAAACAGCTACAAGCAAGAATTATTGGCATACAGCGTGCTTCTCTTAGACTATTACCAGGTACGGATACATTTCAAGGGATAGCAGAAGGCCTTAACTCATTAAATCCTCTTGAGTGGATCAAAGGTATTGGAGGTGTTATCATCAGAACACTAGCTATGTTTTGTTGTTTCACTATAATCTTCTGTTTCATCCTCAGATGCACGCAAAAAGTCCTCTGAAAACTCATGAAGAAAGAAGTTGCAAGATCGACATATTTTCTGCCACAAAAACAAAAAGAGGGAAATGCAAGGGTTAACAGTCAGCTGCCTGTTGCTCTGGCTAAGCCATGAGAAAATCATCATGGGAAAAGAATAAAAGCAAAATATAGCAATACAGTATAATCTAAACAAAAGTACATCAGGTTGATTAGTTGGGATTGTCATGCCCTGCTGCTGCTGCTGCTAAGTCGCTTCAGTCGTGTCCGACTCTGTGACCCCATAGACGGCAGCCCACCAGGCTCCCCCGTCCCTGGGATTCTCCAGGCAAGAACACTGGAGTGGGTTGCCATTTCCTTCTCCAATGCATGAAAGTGAAAAGTCAAAGTGAAGTCGCTCAGTCGTGTCTAACTCTTAGTAACCCCATGGACTGCAGCCCACCGGCTCCTCCGTCCATGGGATTTTCCAGGCAAGAGTACTGGAGTCAGGTGCCATTGCCTCTCCGCATGCCCTGCTAAGTTAAGGATAAACAGTGTGGACCTTGGAACACCGGGTCAGCGCAAATTCAGAACGCTGCCTGTGCACACACCAAGATGTTTTCCCAAGGCATATGTGGGTCTATGACCTCCAGCTGGGTGATACCCCTGTACAAGAAAATAACAAAGATAATTCAAAGTAATCAATAAAATGAGAGGCGTGACCGGGGACACAGGAGGCTGATTTTATCCTAGCACAACAGATACTTTCTGTTTGCCAAGACACTAAATAAAAGTGTTGTCACTCCAAGGAACAGGGCTCTTGATGCTAGAGGTCTCGAGTCTCTTGGTCCCATCTTTAAAACTTTAATTCTGTCTCTAGTTTCTTTTCTCCAAACTGTGTGTCGACCACATTAGATCCCTACCTGCTGCATTGGGCTGCAGCATCTGGGAGGTCTTCCCACACAGTCAGCATTAAGCTACCTTACTCTTTTGCATAACTGCATAATATTCAATGCTGAGAATGGCAAATAGGTTATTCAATGAATCCCCTGTGGCTGGACATCTAGGCTGTTTCCAACGGGTTGCTGTTATAAGAGTGCTTTAATGACTAAATAATACTGTAAAAGTATCATTCTTGGAAGTCTCATTTGCTAGAAGGAGACTTGCTGGGTTTCAGGGCAATTTCTTCACCTTTGCCTGCTCCCTTCCATAGGGCTGGGTCATTTCCACTTTTTCTGTTTTTGGCCACACCACATGGTTTGTGGGATCTTAGTTCCCAACAAGGGAAATGAGAGGATTCCATCGTGGTCCAGTAGTTAGGATGCCACAATTTCATTGCCAAGAGTGTGAGTTTGATCCCTGAATATATAACCTAAAACTATAAGACGTCTAGAAAAAAACAGAAGAAAAATTTTTGCAAAGTTGTCTTAGCTAGAAAACGTTGACAGAGTTCTTCATTTTGCTCTTCAAAAGACACCATCAAGAAAATAGAAAGGCAAGACATAGATGAGGAGAAAATATTTGCAATGCCAGGCTTTCATTCCAGGTAACCCTGATCTGCTTTCCATCACTAAGATGAGTTTGCAAGGTTCAGAATTTTATATGGAAGCTTCATGCCCGGCTTCTTTCACTCAGCATGATAATTCAGCGATTGTTCCATGATGTTGTGTTTATCAATAGCTTATTCCTTTTTCTTGCTGAGTCGTATCGCCCTGGATGGCTGGACCAGCTTGTTCATTCATTCACCTGCTGATGAAGTTTTTGGTTATTTTCAGTTTAGGACTATGACAAACAAAGTTGCAATGAACGCTGGTATACAAGGCCTTGCAGAGGAGTGGAGTGACTGGGTCAGATTGTAATTCTATGTTTAGCTGTAAGAAACTGCCTAACTGTTTTCCACAGTGGCTGCGTCACTTTGTGTTTTCACCAGAAGTGCACTGTTCAACACTTGTTATTGTCTTTTTAATTTTTCCCATTTTGTGGCTGTGAGATGGCATCTTCATGTGGTTTGGATTTGCACTTCCCAGGCTAGCGACGTTGAGCATCTTTTCACGTGTTCATTGGCCACTCATATATCCTCTTTGGTGAAGTGTCTACTCATATCTGTTGCCCAATTTCTTATTGAGTTGTTTGTTTTATTACTGAGTTGTAAGAATTATTTATATATTCTGTATGCAGGTATTTTGTTTATTTAATACATACATTGCAAATATTTTCCCCTGATCTATGTACTGCCTTTCTGTTTTCTTGATGGTGTCTTTTGAAGAGCAAAATGATGAAGTCTAACTTATAAATTTTCTAGCTAAGACCACTTTGCTTACCAGTTTGCAAAATTTTTTTCTTCTGTTTTTTTCTGGATGTCTTAGAGTTTTAGGTTACACATTCAAGTCCCTGTGATCCATATTGAGTTAATTTTGTGTATGATATAAGGTAAGGGCTAATGTTATTTTTCACATGATGTCTAGTTGTTCTGATACTATTTGTTGAAAAGAATTTCCCTTTCTCCCTTAACTGCGTTAGTATCTGTGTCAACAGTCAACTGGCTATATTCATACAGGTCTGTTGCCTGTTTTATTGATCTACCTGTCTATCTTTTCACCAATACCAAACTGTCTTATTATTCTAGCTCTATAATAAGCCTAGAAGTTAGGTAGAATAATTACTCTGATTTTATCTTCTTTTAAAAAATCAGCTTGGCCCTTTGTAATTCTATATGAATTATAAAGTCAGTGCCAGTTTCTAAAAAAAAAAAACTGCTGAATTTAGATTGGAATTACATTGACTCTATAGGCCAGTTTCCCTGATAGCTCAGTTGGTAAAGAATCTGCCTGCAATGCAGGAGTCCCTGGTTCGATTTCTGGGTCGGGAAGATCCCCTGCAGAAAGGATAGGATACCTGCTCCAGTATTCTTGGGCTTCCCTTGTGGCTCAGCTTTTAAAGAATCCACCCTCAATGCGGGAGACCTGGGTTCAATCCCTGGGTTGAGAAGATACCCTGGAGAAAGGAATATCCACTCCAGTATTCTGGCCTGAAGAATTCCATGGACTGTATATCCATGGGGTTGCAAAGAGTTGGACACGACTGAGTGACTTTCATATAGACCAATTTGGGGAGAACTAATGTGTTAATAACACTGAGTCTTCCGATTTGCATTTGTTTATGTGTTCATGAGTTTCTCTCAGCACTATCTGTAACTTTTAGTATAACAGTCTTAGACTTCTTTTGTGAGATTTATTCCTAGGTATTTTATCTTTTTTGGTGCTATTGCAAATGACATTAAAAATTTTTCATTTTCAATTGTTTCTTGTTAGTATATGAAAATTCAACTGAATTTTATACATTAATTTTTTAAACTGTGAACTTTGAACTAATAAATCCATCTATTATTTCCAGTAGTTGTCATAGATTTCCTTGGATTTTCAGTATAAACAATCATATCATTTGCAAATAGGGACAAATTTACCTCCTTCTTTTAAGTCTTTAAGCCTTTTATTTATTTTTCTTGCCTCATTGTAATGGTTTTGAACTCTAGAACAATGCTGAATAGAAAAGGTGAGAATGGACATTCTTGTCTTGTTCCCAATCTCAAAGGACACAATTTAGTCTTTTATATTAAGTATAATATTACTTGTAGACTTTTTTCGTAGGTACTCCTTATCAGATTGAGGAAATTCCCATTTGCACATAGTTTGCTAAGACTTTTTTTTTTTAATCATGAGTAGGTGTTGAATTTCATCATTTCCTGAGTCCATTAAAATAAGCATGGTTTCACTATACTGTTGATCCTTGAACAACTCAGAGGGGTTAGGAGTGCTGATGTCTGTGCAGTCAAAAATCCATGGATAACATTATATACAGCCCTCCATATCCGAGGTCCCACTGATTCAACCAACTGCAGAATGTGCAATCCTGTGGTACATGGTTATTGAAAAAAATCTGTATATAAGTGGACCATCACAGTTCAACCCCTTGTTATTTGAGGGTCAGTTCTACTTTTAATTTGCATTTCTTCTATTATGAGTGAGGCCGAGCATCTTTTTCTGGGTTTAAGGGCCATTTGTACTTCATTTTCTGTGATCTATGGATTCATATCCTGCAAAGTCACTGGCATTAAAAAAAAAAATTGTCTTCTAATTGTTGCTTGTGCTTCCCAGGTGACGCAAGTGGTAAAGAACCCTCCTGCCAATGGAGGAGACAAAGAGACGTGGATTTGACCCCTGGATTGGGAAGATACCCTGGAGGAGGTCATGGCAACCGACTCCAGTATTCTTGCCTGGAGAATCCCATGGACCAATGAGCCTAGAGGGTTACAAGGTTGCAAAGAATTAGCCATGCCTAATGCGACTTCCTAAAGGAGATCAGTCCTGGGTGTTCATTGGAAGGACTGATGGTATAGCTGAAACTCCAATACTTTGGCCACCTCATGCGAAGAGTTGACTCATTGGAAAAGACCCTGATGCTGGGAGGGATTAGGGGCGGGAGGAGAAGGGGATGACAGAGGATGAGATGGCTGGATAGCATCACCGACTCGATGGACATGAGTTTGAGTGAACTCCGGGAGTTGGTGATGGACAGGGAGGCCTGGCGTGCTGTGATTCATGGGGTCGCAGGTCAGACACGACTGAGCGACAACTGAACTGAACTGAACGCGACTTAGCACTCATGTATGCAGGAAAGATATTTTATCCATGACATGAGTTTACCTTTGTATCCAGTTCCATTTGCTCATTCTTTGCATTTGTGGGCTTTATGCCAGGAGAAAATTTAGGATGTTTGCATCAACAAAATTTCCAACTTATTCATGGGCAAATTCTGGGTTGTGCCCCTTGGAATCGCTTCATAGAGACCTCCCACACCCCTCTCTGGGACTGAGGGTGCCTTTGTCCTCACTCTGCTTCCCTTCTGCTCATTCTCAGTATACCACAGTGGCCACCCCACTAGAGTTGTCAGTGGCCTAGAAACTCAATCTTTGCATCCTTCTCTGATGAAGCCATCCCGGAAGTGAAAGAAAAATACTCTGGCTAAGCCCCCATGCAGCACTTCCTGCCACAAGCCTGCTCTGGCTCCCGCTGCACTGAGGACGCATCTCATGTCTCTTCCCTCTCCACCCACAAAGCCCACAAAGGCCCCACTGATGCCTCCAAACAAGGCTCAGTACACTTTTCCCCTGCCACCCTGCCCTCAGGAACACTGTGACCTTACCCAGCTTCTCAGCCTTTGCCTGGGTTGTTCTTCTGCCAGAACTCCCCATGCCTCTGGATCACTGGTTAATCCTACTTATCCTCAGGTTTCAGTATATCAAAGTCATTTCCTCCAGGAAACCCTCCCAGACTTAGTGTCTCTCCTAGAAGCCTGGCACCGAGGACCACTGAAACCCTGAGTGGGTACTGGTTTATTTTCATCTTCCCTGTTGGCTCCACCAGGCAGAGACGAGACTAGATCTGTGCTATACCCTGCTGTGTGGCCCCAATGCCCTGTACACCGGAAGTGCCCAGTAAGTGTCTGTGAGTGACTCAACTGAAGTCAACAAAATATGTACCAAAGCCACTTTTGTGCCACAGCTTGTGATGGGATTACAGAGATGAAAGTGAAGTGTTGGTTACTCAGTCGTGTCTGACTCTTTGGGACAGTACTCACCAGGCTCCTCTTTCCATGGAATTCTCCAGGCAAGAATACTGGAGTGGGTAGCCATTCCCTTCTCCAGAAGATCTTCCAGATCCAGGGACTGAACCCTGGTCTCCTGTATTGCAGGCAGATTCTTTACCATCTGAACCACCAGGGAAGCACAGAGGTGAAAAGGTGCTCTAAAATTTATCCTATATCCTTCAATAAAAAATAATTTTAAAAAATTTATCCCAAAGCTCTACTTTCTGGGGTTTGTATCCTAAGGGCACTGCCCTGGCCTCCTGCCTCCTCCACACGACAGCCTCAGGTGTGTTGAAAAACCTCAATCAGACCTGGCTCTGTGAGCTGGCTCCTGATGACTGCCAAACCATCCCCCTCCCTCCCCACTGCATCCAGTCAAGCCCTCTGAGCCTTAAGTAGCTCTACTCACTCTCACCTCTAGGTCTTTGCCCCTGTGGTGTTCACCAGGAGTCGTCTTTGTCTTGCTTCATATCCCTGATTGATCCAACGTGTCCTTTACACAGACCGCGCCCCCTCCCTTCCCCCAAGCTCCCTGCCCCTCATCCCCTCCCTTCAGCCTCAGCCTGTGCCTGTCCCATCATCTTGGTTTTCTTGGTTATTCATAATGATTAATTGCCTCCCTGCCAGACTAGACAGTGGTGTGACCTCCGTCTGGTTTTCACAGATTCTAGGTCTAGGCTTGGGGCATGGAGCACAAAAAGGGACCGCCATACCTTCCAGGGTCTCACTGGAAAAATAATATAAAGGAGAACTTCATTTTTGTTTGGGGCAACTTCCCTGCCCCCTTCCTGGGCAGATCCAGCCCAGTTCTCTTCCTTAGGTGTGAAATCAGTTCCTTAGGTGCCCAACACATGCACACATGCCACAAATGGGTAAACTGAGGCCAGAGGAAGCCAGAGTGTTGCCAGGGCCCCATGGAGACTGAGTCTCGGAGCCTGCTGAGACCCCTCGGGGTGGCCTGGGCCCTTCTCTCTGCTGTCACTCCTTCCCTGAGGTCCAGGGTCTTCCCAGCCTGAGCAGAACTGCTGCTGCAGAGGCTTCCGGAACTTCCTGCCCCTCCCCGTCCCCGGCCCCCACAGGGCCATGACTTTCGGTAAGTGACAGCAGCTCAGGAAGCCGAGGGGCCCACACAGGAAGGAGCAAGTGGGACTTTCCTCCGGCTCTGCCATCCCGTCGCTGGCCCGGGGCCCTCACCTCCAGGTAAGAGCTGGTGGAGCCACTTGGCTCGGGTCGGAGGTGGGGGTGGGGAAGACTGTGTGGACGGCCGCCCCTGGGGACAGGACTGCCGCTGCTGGGGACAAAGGCGAGTTTGCCTTCTAGGTCTCAGAAAAGCCGCCTGACATAAGCTGGCACAGCGGGCCGTGCAGCCTCTGGCAAAGCGCTTCCCTGCTGGGCCTCAACTTTGTCCCGCGCACGAGGCCGCGAATTCCCAGCTTCGGGACCTGAAGAATCCTTGCGCATGTGCCCAGGGCTCCACTCCCTGGGAACACACTTCGCGTCTCCTGCACTCCCAGTTCCCAGGCCCGAGCAGTGGGTGACCAACCAACCTTCCCTTCTGGGCGTGTGGAACTTTTGATGCTAACACAGGGACGTTTCTCTGGGCGCCAAACAGACTTTCTATTTTTACTTTCGACATTTTAAAACTCATGGGCTTTTTTTTTTTTTTAAGATTTATTTTAAACAAAAGGCACTGTTTTGTGTTAACATTTGCGTAAAGATGCAAAGATCAGGGTGACTGTTTGAAATAAGGTTTTGGGCATCTCTGTGAGAAGTGACACAGCCGGGTGGGGTGGGGAAAGTTCCAATTCCCCGTCTGGGAGCTGGTAACACTGGAGTGTCCCTAGGGGAAAGTTCTTTCTCCCCTACATCCTACCTCCCTGACGGTAAGCCTCAAACCACTGTCCTAAGGGACCTTCCCATTTGGTTTGGCTGACACTTGTCAAGTGCTTGCTGAGCATGTCACCAAGGGTTTGTATCATTTAGTAGGGATTAAATGTGTTGACATGACTAAGCGACTTCACTTTCACTTTCACTTTCATGCATTGGAGAAGGACATGGCAACCCACTCGTGTTTTTGCCTGGAGAATCCCAGGGACGGGGGAGCCTGGTAGGAGGCCGTCTATGGGGTCGCACAGAGTCGGACACGACTGAAGCGACTTAGCATCTTAGCAGCAAATGTGTTGATGGGCTTTTCTGGTGTTGATGGACTTTTCTTTACCAGAAGTTAAAGAATCTGCCTGCAATGCAGGAGAACTGGGTTCAATCTCTGGGTTCAGAAGATTCCCTTGGAGAAGGGAATGGCTACCCACTCCAGTATTTTTGCTGGAGAATTCCATGGACTGAGGAGCCTGGTGGGTTACAGTCCATGGGGTCGTGAGAGTCAGACATAACTGAACGGCCAACACTCTCACTTTTGAACATGTTGACAGGTTGGACTGGACTCCGTAAACTACCTCACTGAAGCAGGTGGGAGTCAGTGCATTTCATAGCTGAGAAAACTGTGTCCCAACTGTGGGAACCCTGCTGGAGTCACAAAGCCGGGATATGGTGGGGCTGGGATTTGAACCCACAGCCTGAAGTTTTCACTGATCCTCAGTCCCAGGCTTATATTCTGAGTATGTTAAAATCTCATTTACACTCTCATTTACCCCCCACCCCCCACTATTATTTTGGAATATAGTTTTTGCTGTTGTTTGTTTTTTGTTTTACACTTTTTGGCCACATCTAGCGGGATGTGGAATCTTAGTTCTCCCATCAGGGATCAAACCCACATCCCCTGCATTGGAAGCACAGTCTTCACCACTGGACTGCCAGGGAAGTCCCTGACACATAGTTTTTATCCAATATTCGCTTTGTATCATCTTCATTTGGGTCAATTTAAGTAAATCTTCTTCATCTTCCTCCTTTTCCTCTGGCTTGTGAAACTGAGCTCTAGGACCCCCGGGGCGAGAGAGATCTGTAAGGGGGCTGGTGTAGACCTCCTGGAAATAATGTGGGTGGTTTCCTCCTGGACCTAACCCAGGGAGGACTTCCTACTCTGGGGAACTAATGGACAGAGATGCATGGATCAGGGGAGACAGAGGCAGACATCTCTATTGATTGAATCTGATGGTGACTGAATCTGATGTCTCGATCAGCCCCTGAGGCATGCATTAAATCAGCTGCTAAAGCTTCTTTTCCCAGCCTCAGAAGTGCTAGAATCCTCCAGCTTCACAAGGAGGGGTGGCCAGTTCTATCTCCTTAAACACCCATGTGCACAGGCCAATGGCCTTCATAGGTGGTGCTGGCCCGTGCAGGAGCCACAGTAGTCCTGAGTTGGATCCACAGGCCAGGAATATCCCCTGGAGGAGGGAATGGCAACCCATTCCAGTATTCTTGCCTGAAGAATCCCAGGGACAGAAGAGCCTTGGAGGGCTACAGTTCATGGGGTTGCAAAGAATCAGTCACAACTGAGTATGCACCCTTGCACAAGCCAATAACTATCTGCTTGCTGGTTAGCAAATCCCTATATCTGTGATTGATTGATCATGCCTGTCTGGAGAAGGGCTTGGAGAGTGGGTATGTGTGGAGGCTGGAGGTTGGCTAGAGATGTTTGCTCTGGGCACCAAAAGTCTGAAGTGTGAGTTCACACAAATTTGTGTGAATGTCTTCCAGCTTCCCAGCACAGCCCTCACGGGGGGTGGTATGGCTCCTCACCCACCTTGCACACTCAGCTCCCTCTCTCTGCCTTTGTCCATGTCTGTCCTTCTCTTTCTGTCGCTCTCTTCTCCTTATTTCTCTGGTTTCGTCCCTACCTCACTCAGTCATATTTCTTTCACCTCCCCACTCCGACCTCAGAAGATCTGCAACCTTGTCCTGTGATCACAACTGAGGGGCTACCTTTTTCTGTGTTCAGGCAGGCTGCACTCATGGCACCTCCAAGTGAGGAGACACCCCTGATTTCTCAGCGCTCCTGCAGCCTCTCCTCTTCAGAGGCTGGTGCCCTGCACGTGCTGCTGCCCCCTCGGGGCCCTGGACCCCCACAGTGCCTGTCCTTCTCCTTTGGGGACCACTCAGCTGAAGACCTGTGTGTTTCGCTGCTAAGGCCAGTGGTAAGTGTGTCCTTAGAAGGCTTGGTCAGGAGGGTTAGGGTTGTGTGGAACACAGATTGGGAGCTGGAATAGCTGTCAAGCAGAGTCAGCACTGGATCTGGGGCTTTGAGGGATGAGGAGTTTGGTAAGGGAGGAGGGTACACAGGGAATGGCATGTCCACAGACTCAGAGGCATGATAGTCTATTAGAAGAAACAGATGGTCATCCCTCTAGGTAAGCTGTTAAGTGGAAAGAGATGCTCTGGAGAGAGAGGCAGGGGCCCCTGAGAAGCAGGCTGAATCCATGGCTTTTCTCCTTAGGGCACTGAGGAGCCCTGGAATGGGTGCAAGCAGGGGTGGGACATGATGTCAGAGCTGAAGGTGAGAAAGAGCCTGTGGGGCTGCATGAGGATAACATGGCAGCTCTGCAGGGGGCAGATGGGGAGATTTGAGAGGGAACTGATGTGACCATCCCCTCAGGCATCCTGCCCGTGTACCACTCCCTCTTTGCTCTGGCTTTGGAAGACCTGTCCTGCTGGTTCCCCCCGAGCCACATCTTCTCCGTGGAGGACACGGGTACCCAGGTCCTCGTCTACAGGCTCCGGTAGGAAGTGTCTCCCACCCCCCGCCACCCCCCAAATGTGGGTTAAATGATACCGGGAGGGCATGCCTTTTGCTGAGGGCTTGGGAAATGGGAGTTTTAAAACCACAGTAACCCTTGGATCATCATCTCCCTGCACCTCCTGGTCGGTGCCCCGAGGGAGGGCGTGAGCACTGCTTATTTCACAGGTGAGAAGACTAATGTCAGAGAGGGTGGTTCACTTGTCCAACATCACACAGCAAGTCAAGGGTGTAATCCGGGCTCTGTGAGGTCTTGGCACAGTTCCCCCCTCATCATATCCCCTACTCCAGGGTTCTCCCCTCCCCCACAGCTTTTACTTCCCCAACTGGTTTGGACTAGAGAAATGCCACCGATTTGGGCTACGAAAGGACTTGGCCAGCGCCATCTTGGATCTGCCAGTCCTGGGCACCTCTTTGCTCAGGTAGGTGTCTGCATGGGGATCAGCTCAGGGGTGGGGGTACCCAGGGCAATGTCAGGGCTTATGTTTGGGCAGTCTTGGCTGACTCTCCTGTGAGTAGGGCTGAGCGAGGAGGTGGGAATGAATTGGGTGGTGTGAAGAGGGAGGGGCTAGTAGGGTGGGCGGGACTCAGAGTGGCAGCCCCAGGGAGAAGGTCGGCCAGGGATGGGGGTGTATTGACGACATCAGTGCTCATGGTTGGGCTGTGACCGGCTCCTAGCACCGCCATGACCTGGTGAGCGGCCGCCTCCGGGTAGGCCTCAGCCTCAAGGAACAGGGTGAGTGTCTCAGCTTGGCTGTTCTGGACCTGGCCCGGATGGCCCTCGAGCAGGCTCAGCGGCCCGAGGAGTTGCTGAAGACAGTCAGGTGAGGGCTTCCAGGCTGTGGCGCCCAGCCTCTACCTGGGAGCGAGCCAACCTGGCTCCACCAGGACATCATGAGTCCGACTCCCCACCTACAAGCCTACAGTGTGTTCATGGGACCCAAGCCCTCCCCTTGAACCCAGCCCCCCCTGAGACTCCATAGCCAGATCTCAGGCAGCTAAAAGGACTATGTCCCTGTCTGTCTCATGGACCCCAACGGCCCTTCCCATGGAGGCCCCCCTACCCCCATGCCTGTCTCCGAGTGTGTTTCTGTGTGTGTTGTGTGGCCCTCTACTGAGGCCACACTCCAACCCCTCACCTAGAGGCTAGGTTGATGTGCCGCCTCGGTCCACCCTGGCGGAGACCCCGCCCCATACTGAGGGCCCCACTCCGCCCACTTGCAGCTACAAGGTCTGCCTGCCCCCTGGCCTACGCGACCTGATCCAGGGTTTGAGCTTCGTGACTCGGAGGCGCATCCGAAGGACAGTGCGCCGGGCCTTGCGCCGCGTGGCGGCCTGCCAGGCTGACAGGCACTCTCTCATGGTCAAGTACATCATGGACCTCGAGCGGCTGGATCCAGACAGGGCCGCCGAGACCTTCCGCGTGGG
>SJXQ01011556.1:0-34044 GCA_006408695.1 Aepyceros melampus | reverse complement strand
TGGACCAGCTTCCTCAGTCCAGGGCTGCGCCCTTTCCTGTCCTCTGCCTTACTGTCGCATCCCAAGACCTTCCTGGCCCCCTCCAGGTATGCCCCAGAGTCCCTCTCGGACAACATCTTCTCGCGCCAGTCGGATGTCTGGAGCTTCGGGGTAGTTCTGTACGAGCTCTTCACCTACAGTGACAAGAACTGTAGCCCCTCAGCCGTGAGTTGGCACCCCTGGTTTCCCCATACCCTCTTCCCCCTCAGGTCAACCGCTGTCCTCTGTGCTGAGGGTCACCCGGCCCCAGCCTTAGATGCTCCAGGAGGACCTCTTTTCACTATGATTGATACCTCCCGCTCCTCCCCTCCAATCACAGGCAGCCCCCTTCCCCATCCATCACAGACAACTCCTCCTCCCCAGTAGGAGGGTCCTCTTCACTTACCACGAGTGGGTGATTCCCTTCCTGCCTTCACTGTGGCTGACCCCCTCGATAATGAGCGGCCCCTCCCCTTCCATGCCGGATGGCTCCTCCCCCACCTCGGACCCTCCCCCTTGGCTCCAGGAGTTCCTGCGGATGATGGGATGTGAGAGAGATGTTCCAGCCCTCTGCCGCCTCCTGGAGCTGTTGGCCGAGGGCCAGAGGCTGCCTGCACCTCCTGCCTGTCCTAATGAGGTGAGCTCTGGAGGGCCTGCCTCAGTTTCCCACTTTGTAGATTCACCACGGTGTCTCTTGGGCAAGCCTGCTGATCCCTCTGAATTACTCTCCACCGAAGATATCTCTTGGTTGAGAGCAGGGATCAAGGAATGAGGCTGAAGGGGATTTCTGGCCTCTGCTTTGCTGCTCTCTCACTGTATGGTAAAGCACAAACACTTTCAGAGCCTCAGTTTACCTATCTCCAAAATGAGAATAACAATGCCTTATAGGGTGGGGGAGGACCAGTTTGCTAACACCTCTCCACTGCTCATCTCAGAGCCTAGCATACAGTCGGTGCTCAGTAAATGATGATTCTTACAGTTTTTCATCAGAGCTTTTGTAGAAGTGTCTGACATATGGTTGGTCATTCACAAATTAAACTTGTTCAGGCCACAGACATTTATCGAGCTCTGACTTGTGCTGGGCTTTGTGTTGGGTGCTGGGGACCCAGTGGAGGACAGAACAGATAATACCCCTCCTTCTTGTAACCACCAGAAGCTAACAAGAGCATTCTGGTGGTGATCAATGTCTAGAAAGAGATGAGGGAGGTATAGTCAGGAGCAGCTTCCTAGAGGGGGTGGTGCCTGAGGGAGGAAGAGGATACCATCCAAGGGGAAGGCTGGGAGAGAGCATTTTCAGTGGAGCACAAAACAGATGCAAAGGCCCTGAGGTGGAAATGAGTTTAGTGTATTTGAAAAACGAGATGGGGGCAGATGTGGCTGCATGGAACACGAGAGGAGGTGATGGAGGGGGTGGTAGAGGGAGGGAGATGGGAGGGGGTAAAATTTTTTTCTAAGACCCATAGGAAGCCATGAGAAGCTTTGGAGCAAGAGGGATGGGTCTAGTTTATACTTTAAAACTGCAAACAGGAGTCATGTCCTTTCCACCACTCCCATGTGACCCTGTTGTCTCTTCTCCACCCTCAGGTTCATGAGCTCATGAAGCTGTGCTGGGCCCCTAACCCTCAAGACCGGCCATCATTCAGTGCCCTGGGCCCCCAGCTGGATGCACTGTGGAGTGGAAGCCGGGGATAGTGTCCAGAGGCATGAGACTCTCACCTTCCCTGCTTGTCTAGAGGGAGAACACCATTCTCTGTCATTTTTCACATCTTCTGCACACAGACCTCTAGGTTCTGGTCTCCATAGACTTGCTGTGTGACTTTGAGCAGGAACCTGCTCCTCTCTGGTCCTCCTGCTTCACAGAGACCCCTCATAGGGTAACTGACATTGCACTTGGGGGAGCAACCCTGGCTTGCAGGGCAACAGCAGTCTTGTGGCTCTTTGAACTTGGAAAGATTCAAGGCAGATGTCATGATGGAGTCTAATGAGCTCCATCCACTCCCCAGAATCAAGGGACTACATTTAAGGCCCTTCCATCTTCCCAGCCTCTCAGGGTCTGGCCTGCAGCTTCCTGTTCTCATTTTCAAAGGAGACTTTATGTAGCTTTAAATATATTATCTCAGGCTTCTATTCCCTTCTCCCTCTTTAGCTGGAGGAAGCCAAGGACAAGAGCAACTGTCCGGGCTGAAAATCCACTCTTTGAGGAGGAGCCTGTGAGACTGTTTGGAACCGTGTAAGAGACCAGGAGAGGCTGAGGTCCCAGCCTCTGAACCTGAGTGTCCCAGGGCTTCTGTACACTGGGGCCCTTTCTCTCTGGACCAGAGGATCATACAGGTGATGACAGTGGAGCCTAACAGGAGCTTTTCATCAGTTGAAGGAAGGAAAGGCATTCTTGGCAGAGGAAGCAGCACGGCAAGAGGAAAAGGCTCAGAGTGCAGGGGTTAGGAGCACAGGTGTTGGAGCCCACAGTTCTGCCACTTACTTGCTGTGTGATGGTGGGCGAGTAGCTTCCTTTCTCTGGCTCATTGTCACCCTCTGTATAATGGGCAATAGTGTTGGCCCTTGGGATCCACAAAGTCAACTTCTGAAAGTTTGTGGGAAGGCATCTAATGTAGGCCAGTCCCCACCACTCCTTCATACCTGCCTGTAATGTTTTTCTGCCACTTTTGCCTCCCTGGAAAACTCTTATTCAACTCTCAAAACCCCAGCTATCACCTCCTTGCAGCCTTCTTGGGATTCTCCCACTACTCCCATTCAGCCCTATACTTCCAGCTCTAGGGCTGGGATACGTCTATATCCAGCTCTGTCTCCTCTGAGCTGGAGGCTCCTTAGGGAGCTGGGCTGGGGTGGGCACAAAGAGGACTCTGGGAGTGTTCATTGAATGAATAAAGTTCAGTGGAAAGGATGGTTTGTTGCTGGACTTGGGCAATGGGAATTCTTGGGGATGTGTGAGCCAGGGAGGAATGTGATCAGAGTTGGGGGATAGAGGCCCCTGGGGGCTACAGTGGGAGCCTCAGGACATGCTGGTGTAAGACCTCGCGGCCTTTTCTCAGAATCTGTTGCTCCAAAGACCACAGTGACTAGAATTCTAAGCAATCAGCAAGAGGATTTATTAGGCCGACACGCCGGGGTTCAGTCTCCACTCAAGGAGATGAACCCCGAACATCAATTGTGAGGAACTTTTATACCGAAAAATCACAAGCAGGTGTGGGAGGGGTCAGGATGTTGGGAACAATGTGATAGGGGGCCATAGGCAGGGGTAGGTGGGGTGAGGACGTTTGATTGGTGGGATAGGTCTGCAGGTAGTTGACTGACCACCCTGCAGCGCTTGGCCAGTTCTTAGAGAAAAAACTACCCGGAAAAATCCCGACAGTAAATACATCTTTTTGAGAGGGGGTCTCTTTTGCAAGGTCAGGAAACTAGGTTATAAGTCATCAGTTAAGAATTAATAGAATGGGGCTTTGTTAAGGACCAGGAGACTCTGAGTCACCAGATAAGGAGTAAGTTATCTCCTGTGAGGCATGGCCTGCCTCCGGGGTTTTAACAAAAAGGGGGCTTAAAATTTTAACCTAGGTTCCTCACTGGGGGAGGAGGGACAGGAGGGTGAGGCCCTCAAGGACAGAAGCCCTCCCCCAAACCCCAGCTGCTGGCCTTGGTTCTGTCCTGGGGAGCTGATTACAGGCTCTTGGGGGTGGAGGGAACAGGCTGCTCTGGGGGAGATCAGAGGGCAAGGCCCTATTGGGAGGGTTAGGCTATGGAGATGGGTCCAACTGCCGGGGTCCAGCCCCGGTGGATCCAGGGTAATTCAAAGGGTGGATGGAGTCGGCGAGGAGGGATTTATTTAATTAGAAATATAAGATTAGATTAGGAAAAAATAGTGTAGTAGGAAATTGAGTGGAGAAATGAGGCTGATTAACTTGGTTTACATGGAAAACCAATAAAGTTCCAGACAAGGAACTTGCAAGGAACTTGGGCCACAGGCGCCCACTTGAATAGTGGGGGAGTGCCCCGCCTTGGGCTTCCTCTTCCGTGGGTCTCAGAAGCCTGGGCAAGTAAGTAGACTCAGTGAGCCTCTGTGTTCCAAGGGATCAGCCTGAAAAGGAGAGGGAGGGAGAGCAAGAGAAAGAAACGACACGGGGGAGGCCAAGGCTCAAGCAAAAACCCCTCCAATTAATATACCCTAAATTTTACATAATGGAAGATACAGAGTCATGCAGGGGCAGCAGTCCTGACCCTTTCTGTTATCTTTTTGTATACAAAAGGTCTCAGGTGATTTACATTATCTTCTGGCCGAGAGGCTTGTTAACACTTTTTGGCTCTCTTCCTTAATGAATGTTAATTTCGTTTTTCCTGAAGTGTTTTTCTTTAATCTGCATCTCCTTAAAGCACTTAAGTTACATCTCTATAGGACAAAGGCTCAGTGGGTTATAACAAAGAAGGTACTTAACTCAAAGATCTAATGTTGCTACTTGCTTTTCCTATATACCAACTATATCAACAAATAAAAGATATGAAAATTTGCAGCAAGTATTGGCTCAACAATGAAACGCTTAATCAGTTTTATTCTAATGATCTTGACACCTCTGAAGCCCCAGCATTCCTAGGATGTTTTAAGCTTCCTGTGCCTCTCGAGGTTGTGAGACTGTAAACAATCACATGCACAGCTGTTGGAGTCCTGCAGGCAGGCTAGAAAGCCATCAGAGGGGTTTTTGGATTGAAACACTCGTATTATGTCCAGGAGACTTATTATCTAAAAGCTCTAAATTAAGCTTTCCCAGAAAAAGGTGGTGGAGGGATAGGTCCCCTGTTAATAGACTCTGGTTTTGGGGGTGGATGCTCAGAAAATTTCAAGGATTCCCCTGAAGCCTGATCATGCCCTTGCGTTTTGTCAGGTTTCCTTCCTCATGACTTTTGCCATGGGCAGGGTTCCTCACGCTGGCTCCCAGCATCCAACATTACTGGGGGCCAAGGCAGCCCTCTGTTTGCTCCTCAGGACTGATAGAAAGATTTGGAAAGTGACAGAGACAGAGAGACACAGAAAGAAACTCAGAGAAGGACACAGGGAGCATGGAAGAGACAGAGATCTCTGTACCTACTGTCACAGTCTGCTTCGGTGAAAAGTGGTAGGGGGCTGCAACACAGAGTTTTCAGCTAAGGGTCTCCCCTGCACTGGATTGAGTAACCTTTATGCCTTAATTTCCCTCCTTGGTAAAACTGACACCCAGTAGAGGCCTCGAGCCCCTGTCCAACCCAAAGAGACCCTGATGTGGAGACAGAACCAACAAATACCCCCAACCCTGGGGCCCAGCCTCTTGTGACCTTGGGCAAGTATGGGGTCCCCTCTCTGAGCCTCAGTTTCCTTATCTGTACAGAAATAAGGATAACAAGATTCTGAATGTCCTTGGTCTCAGCTGGTTGGATGCTTACCAGCACCATCCCAGGGAATTATTATATCTAAGTTTATTTCTCCTCTACAAAAGAGTTAAAAAAAAAAAAGTATTTTCAATGGTCCCCCTGGAAAAGAGACACCCAGGAAGACAGACATGGCCATTTTGTGTGGCTCTCAGCCTATCAATGGGTTTCCCAGGTGATGCTAGTGGTAAAGAACCCATCTGCCAATGCAGGAGATATAAGAGACATGGGTTCCATCCCTGGGTCAGGAAGATCGCTGGGAGAAGGGCACAGCAACCCACTCCAGTATTCTTGCCTGAAGAATCCCTTGGACAGAGAAGCCTGGTGGGCTATAGTCCATGGGGTCACAAAGAGTTGGTCACGACTGAAGCGACTTAACATGCACACACACAGCCTATCAATAATGTGGTGGTTAGACTGGCGCTGGGAGTTTTTATTACAATTCCAAGATTCCTTTCAGCAATAACCATCAGGAAAGTTTGAAAAAATAAAGATTTATTACTTATAAATTACACGGCCCACCTGGAAATGACACAGCACACTTGGGGCCAGGTTCTTATAGAGAAAGCAGCGTTGGCCTGGGTTCCTGATTTTATTGAGGTCAAGCATGGGAGCCTAGAGGTTTGTGAGCTCACTCTTATTGGTGAGTTTAACATGGGTTGGAGTTTAAAGCATAAGAAGAGAAGAACAAATGAAACAAAGCAAAAAAGCCCAAGTGGCCCCAGTGGTAAAATATTGAAGTCAAGATGTCTAAAACAGATGTGGGAAGAGGTGGTCGGGCTCTGTAGTCATATTTATCAGAGAGCCATGGTTGAAGCTGATGCCTGGACAATCAAAGGATGTCATGCTCTCACATCATAAAAATAAGAAAACTCAACTATCAGAGGTTCCACGAGGCTTGCCCTGACCCTGCCCTTGACCTCCCTGAGCCATCCTTTGGGAAGGCTCTGTCCCTGCTCCAAGGCTCCCAGCTGGGGCAGGCCGGGCGCCTATAAGGCGGGTCCCCGCTGGGGCCCGGTGCCTCTCGCCGCCATGGGCCGTCGTCCGCTCACCCGGGCTCTGGTGCTGCTGGGCCCGGCCCTTGCGATCGCCCTCGGTCCTGCAGCCGCGCAGGAGGCGCCGGAGAAACTCTGTGGCCACCACTTCGTGCGCCGCTCGTGCGGCTGTGCGGCGGCCCGCGCTGGTCCTCTGAGGACGGGCGGCCTGTGGCTGGCGGCGACCGTGAGTGGGGGCGGGCGAGGACTGTGCGCTGCGGTCTCTGGGGCGGGGTAGGGGTGCAGGTGTCTGCAGACGGATTTGCATGCATGTTCTGCCTCCCTGCTCTGGCGTGTGCGAGTCTGCGGGGAGGAGCCCCTGCCTGGCAAGGGAATCAGTGCGAAGCGAGGTAGAGTCTTAACCAGTGCAAGGTCAGATCTGATCCTATCTTTATTTATAACTTCATATTTTGATCTTCAGGAATTTTGGGGTTAATTTTACTAGTAAAATATTCAGCTATAATGGGAGTGATCTTGACTGTTGAGTGTTCCTGGCGCCCCCTTAAATTGCTCGCTCTGGGTCAGCGCCTAGCTCTCTTCACCACAGACCCGACCCTGGGGCAGAGGGTATTACGCACAACATTTGTCACAGGCGTCTGTGTGACCCGGGTCCAGGGGGGTGTGCCGAGATGCACGTGGTGGCGTCGGGGAACTGGAGGGGCTACGACGGCCAGTGGCTGGGTCCCGAGTGTACATACATGCACGTATCACATGCCACCCTTACTGTCTTCTGCTCTGTGAAGCACCTACGCCTTCTTACCGTAGGTGGCACGTGGGAGTGTGCACAGCTGGGGACTTGAGTGTGGGCGTGGGTCGAGAGTGTACGTGTCTTGATGGGGTGATTCAGTCTGGGCCTGGTATACAGTAGGCACTTAATAAATGCTTACTTTCTATTTGTGTGCATGATGCATGTCTGGCTGCCATGCGGACAGTGTGGGTGGGGTCCTCTGGGGTTCTTCCCTCTTTGCTGAATTCCTCCCTGTTCCCAGGTGAGCTCCTACGGTGGCTGGAAGGACAACATCTCCTCCATGGGCTGATGGCCAGTGGGGACCCTGTGCTGGTACTGCCCCCACAGCCCCTGCCCCAGGCTTCTCGCCATCACCACCACCGCCGGGCAACTGCCATCAACCCTGCCCGCCATGCTGCCTCAGCGGCTGCACCCGGCAAGACCTGCTGACCCTCTGTCCCCACTGAATCCTCCTGGGGCGTGGCCCTGGGGGAGCCTGAGACCCACAGGAGTCCAGTCTGGTGAACTCCTGATGCCACACAGCACCATGAAATCCCACATCTAGGAGGATGTTGTTGATTACCTCCTAGGACAAGGTGCTCACCACCTCACCTGTCCTCTAGGGGACCAACTAGGGATACCACCAGATCCCAAATCTGGCTTGGAAGATCCTTGGTTTTGCAGAGATGCCAGACACTCTTCTCAAATGTTCTCACCTCAGAGGAGCCCCAGGTGCCCCGCTCCCTGCCTTTGACACCCTTCTTGTTGTCTCCTCAATAGTAAATAAATAAGATGCCTGCAGAATCTGAAGCAATGTTGCATTTTCTCACAAGAAAAAGGGACAAGCCAAGGTCAACCCTCATTTGGGATTTTTCCCTGACAGCTGCAGACACACGGACACTTCTAGAAACTTAATAACAACTGGAGAGTCATCACAATACACAGTGGGGAAACTAAGGCCAAGGGAGCTGGCTGTTTGCCTAGTTCAGACAGGGAGGGAGCAGCCAAGTTCAAGATTCGAATCCAGGTCTCTGTCACGTCTCAAGCCTTAAACTCATGTAAGGTCCACTTATCAGTGAACACAACACATGAATGTGTGAATGAGTCACAGTGGATTATTATTATTTTTTTTTGGCCATGCTTCATGGCACATGGGACCTTAACTCTCTGACTAGGGATTGAAACTGTGCCCCCTGCAGTGGAAGCATGGAGTCTTAGGCAGTGGACTACTGTTATGCCCAAGTCGCAAAATCTCCCAATGATGGAGAGTCATCACAATACACAGTGGGGAAACTAAGGCCAAGGGAGCTGGCTGTTTGCCTAGTTCAGACAGGGAGGGAGCAGCCAAGTTCAAGATTCGAATCCAGGTCTCTGTCACATCTCAAGCCTTAAACTCATGTAAGGTCCACTTATCAGTGAACACAACACATGAATGTGTGAATGAGTCACAGTGGATTATTATTATTTTTTTTTGGCCATGCTTCATGGCACATGGGACCTTAACTCTCTGACTAGGGATTGAAACTGTGCCCCCTGCAGTGGAAGCATGGAGTCTTAGGCAGTGGACTACTGTTATGCCCAAGTCGCAAAATCTCCCAATGACCACCAGGGAGCCAGTATCCAATGCAAAAGCAAAAGAGTTTTTATTACCAAGCTCGAGCTGGGGCTCCCACCGGCACCCGATGCAGTGGCTATAGGGAGGAAGCCCCGAGTTTTGGGCTACACTGCTTTTATAGGGAATTATTCAGGTAAAAGGATACAAAAGGGGTGTTCAAGCAGGAGGACAACTGATTGGTCACTTAAGGGGGGGGTGTTTAAGTTGACAGATAACTGGTTGGTTACTTCCCTCCATAGGATTTGTGTGTAGATTCTTGATTGGTTTTTACTTCCAAGGTAAATCACAAGCTCCTGGACGGTAAAGTCAGAAGGTTTAGCCTAGGGGCCGATTGGCTCCTGTACTGTGGGGCTAGGTTAGGTAATCTGAGGGCTGATTGGCCATGGGCAGTGGGCTCAGGTTGGGTAACATCCAAAGTTCTTTTGCCCGGGACCTTGCAGGATGGAATTCTTTTACAAGATGGAGTAGCTTAGGCCCTTCACTACCAGCGAAGTCCCCTCACGGTGGATATATTTAAAAAAAAAAAAATTCAGGGTGTAGTTGCTTTACAGTGTTGTGTTAATTTCTGTTGAACAGCAAAGTGACTCAGCTTATGTATATCCCCTCTTTTTTGGATTTCTTTCCCCTTTAGGTCACCACGGAGCATTGAGTAGAGTTCCCTGTGCTACTCAGTAGGTTCTCGTTAGTTATCTATTTTACACATAAATGTATGTATATGTCGATCCCAGTTTCCCAATTCATCCTACCCACTCTTCCCTCTTTGGTACCCATACATTTGTTCTCTACATCTGTGTCTCTATTTCTGTTTTGTGGATAAGTCCATCAGCATCATTTTTCTAGATTCCACATATAAGTGATATTATATAATATTTGTTTTTCTCTTTCTGACTTACTTAACTCTGTATGACAGTCTCTAGGTCTGTAGCACAGCTTCTTTATCCATTCATCTGTTGATGGACATTTAGGTTGCTTCCGTATCCTGACTATTGTAAACAGTTCTGCAGTGAACATTGGGGTGCATGTACCTTTTCGATTTATGGTTTTCTTCATGTATCACAGTGGGTACTTATTTAGAGCACTGAGTAGAGTTCCCTGTGCTATTCAGTAGGTTCTCGTTAGTTATCTATTTTACACATAAATGTATATATATGTCGATCCCAATTTCCCAATTCATCCTACCCACTCTTCCCTCTTTGGTACCCATACATTTGTTCTCTACGTCTGTGTCTCTATTTCTGTTTTGTGGATAAGTCCATCAGCATCATTTTTCTAGATTCCACATATAAGTGATATTATATTATATTTGTTTTTCTCTTTCTGACTTACTTAACTCTGTATGACAGTCTCTAGGTCCATCCACATCTCTGCAAATTGCACAATTTCATTACTTTGTATAGCTAAGTAATACTCCATTGTATATATGTAGCACAGCTTCTTTATCCATTCATCTGTTGATGGACATTTAGGTTGCTTCCGTATCCTGACTACTGTAAACATTTCTGCAATGAACATTGGGGTGCATGTACCTTTTCAATTTATGGTTTTCTTCATGTATCACAGTGGGTACTTAGTGGTCCAACCCTCACCATTTTCACTTGCCTCCTCCCTTAATCCTGAGATGGAAATTATATGATTTGACCCTCTTGGGGAAAAAAAATGGTATTTGACTATGTGATCTGTTCACATGTATATTTGTTTCCTAAGGCTGCTGTAATGGCCACAGATTGGAAGGCTTAAAATAGTAGAAACATACCCTCCCAGTTCTAGAGGCCAGAAATCAAGGTATTGGCAAGGTTGGTTCTTTTTGAAAGGCCCTCAGGAAGATTCTATCCCCTGCCTCTCTCAATTTTTGGTGGCTACTGGCAATCTTTTTTTTTGCTGCACCAGGCCTTAGTTGGAGCATGTGGGAGATCTAGCTCCCTGACCAGGGATCAAACGCCCAGTCCCCCTGCATTGGAAGCCTGAAGTCTTAGCCACTGGACCATCAGGGAAGTCAGTCCCAGCTACTGGCAATCCTTGGCTTGTAGGGGCATCTCTCCAAGCTCTGCTCCCATCTTCACATCATCCTTCTTTCCCGTGTCCCTCTGGGTTTTCAATTTAGTCTCTTATAAAAACGCTCTCGTTGGATTCAGAGTTCACCCTAATCCCACACGATCTTGATTTCAGACGTACACAGCACTCAACAGCAGCTTGCAGCAAACAACAGCGAGGTGTAACTGGAAGCAAGGTCTTAGTTTCCCAGACGGGGAGTCCTAACCACTGGGCCACCGGAGCCAGCAGTTAGGGCCAGAATCCCTAGTCCTTGCCTGCCTAGTCAGAACGAGTTCAGGCGAGGAGGCAGAAGGTAAAGAGTAAAGTAAGAAATGTATTGAAAAGTACATGCGAAAAGGCACACAGGTGAGCTCAGAGAGAGAGTTGCACTTTCGGGAAGTTTAACTCCTTTCTAAGGAGGAAGTTCTCAGGGTCTTTGTCTTCGGTCAGGCCAGTCTCTTGCTTTGTCCCTTCCCTGGTTATTTGTCTCAGTAGCCACCCCCCACACCCCACCCCGGGATGCACATGCACCCCTTAACCAAGACGGATCTCTAAGTGAATGCTTCTGTCCTTGCCTGCCTAGTCAGAACGAGTTCAGGCGAGGAGGCAGAAGGTAAAGAGTAAAGTAAGAAATGTATTGAAAAGTACATGCGAAAAGGCACACAGGTGAGCTCAGAGAGAGAGCTGCACTTTCGGGAAGTTTAACTCCTTTCTAAGGAGAAAGTTCTCAGGGTCTTTGTCTTCGGTCAGGCCAGTCTCTTGCTTTGTCCCTTCCCTGGTTATTTGTCTCAGTAGCCACCCCCCACACCCCACCCCGGGATGCGCATGCACCCCTTAACCAAGACGGATCTCTAAGTGAATGCTTCTGGAGGAGCAAGATTATTACAACTTGGAATTATCCTCTGACTTCTGACCCCAAGGAGCCTTTCTGTGCATGTGTAGTGTCTCCCTTATCCTAAAAAGGGGGAGGTGGAGATTCCTTATCCTTTACTCCCTTATCCCTTAATCTCTTTACAAAGAGAGGCAGGGTTTTGCCTCTCTCTGTCCTTTGTTGTTGCTGTTCAGTAGTTCAGTCCTCTCCAGCTCTTTGCAACCCCATGGACTGCAGCGCAGCAGGCTTCCCTGTCCTTCACCATTTCCCAGAGTTTGCTCAAACCTATGTCCATCGAGTCGGTGATGCCATCCAACCGTCTCATCCTCTGCCGTCCCCTTCTCCTGCCTTCAATCTTTCCCAGCATCACAGTCTTTTCCAATGAGTTGGCTCTTCGCATTGATAGCTTATGGTGAACAATGTCGGATTCGTGATCTCTGAAGAAGAAGATTTAGCTTCGGGACCAGGGACCAGACTTGATCACTCAAGAGCTTTTCTGTAGCAGAGTTTTATTAAAGTGAAAAAGAGAGAAAGCTTCTGACACAGACATCAGAAGGGGGATGAAAAGTGCTCCGTTCCCTAGTCTAAGCAAGGGAATTATATACTTTTTAATTGGTTATTACAATAAATCAAAAGAATGTCTCAAGATTGTGAAGATCTTACTAGACCCACTCCCATAATATACATTTTAAGATAACAGGATTAGTCAGAAGGTTTTCATGAAGGAGAAACATGTCCTCAAGCAGGGTACATTATTGTTATATAATCCTTACTAAGGAATGTAGAAAAAAACATTTATCCTTTCCTCCTCCTTGAGAATTCTAGACCCCTTTCTCCTCCTCAGGGACCCCGAGGACTTCTTATCCACCTGCCTAGGAATTGACTCTCTTAGCAACAGGTGGCCAAAGTATTGTAGCTTCTGTTTGAGCATCCGTCTTCCAATGAATATTCACGGTTGATTTCCTTTAGGATGGACTGGTTTGATCTCCTTGCAGTCCAAGGGACTCTTAAGTCTTCTTCGGCACCACAGTTCAAAGGCATCAATTCTTCGGCATCAGTCTTTTTTATTGTCCAGTTCTCACATCTGTACATGACTACTGGAAAAACAATAGCTTTGACTATTCATACTTCTGTGACAAAGTAATATTTCTGCTTTTTAATACGCTGTCTAGGTTTGTCATAGCTTTTCTTCCAAGGAACAAGTGTCTTTTAATTTCATGGCTACAGTCACCATCCACAGTGATTTTGGAGCCCAAGAAAATAAAGTCTGTCACTGTTTCCATTGTTTCCCCATCTATTGGCCATCAAGTGATGGGACCAGATGCCATGATCATAGTTTATAGAATGTTGAGCTTTAAGCCAGCTTTTTCACTCTCCTCTTTCAACTTCATCAAGAGGCTCTTTAATTCCTCTTCACTTTCTGCCGTTAAGGTGATGTCATCTGCTTATCTGAGGTCACTGATATAACCTGGTGGTTATTGTCCTTGCCATGATTATTTCCTTGAGATGTTTACAAGAGACAAAGACTGGCTCTTTACCCTGTTTCTGTTGTTACTTCTATTTTGGAGACAGGCGGCTGATTGTAAATTCTTCAGCCTGAGTCCATCTGTCTCTTGCCTCAGGAAATGCAAACAGAAAGGTAGCTGATTGTAAATGCTCAACCTGGAGTCTATCTCCTACCTCAGTCTTACCTGAGCCTTACTTTACGACATCTGCAAAGACTCTATGTTCAAATAAGACCGTATTCTGAGTTTCTAGGTGGATGGGAAATTTTGTGAGACACTGTTCAATCCAATGTAGCAGGATTTTGTGGCTTCCTCAAGGGCAATGGGGAACCACAGAAGGTGTTTGAGCAGTGGCAGGTTGAGGTCAGATCTAGCTGGTAGAAACCCCTACAACCCCTGACTCATCCTCCTCTGGTTGAATGCTGTCTCAGCCTCTGCCTTCAACAGTCTCCACAGCGGCCACAGTGCTTCTTAAAACTTAAAGCCAATCATGCCACAAGCTTCCCTGATAGTCTAATGGTTAAGAATCCGCCTGCCAATGCAGGGGACACGGGTTTGATCCTAGCTCCGGGAAGGAACCAAGTGGGGCAACTAAGCCCGTGTACTGCAACTACTGAGCGCACGTGATGTAGAGTCCGTGCTCCAAAACGAAGGCCATGGCAATGAGAAGTCTGCACACTGCAACTAGAGAAAGGCCATGTGCAGCAATGAAGACCTAACAGCCCACCCCCCTGCAAAAAAAACTCAGTTGTGTAATTTCCTTGCTCCAAAGGTACCATAATCCTCAAAACTACCCTCTCTTCACTCAGCCCACAAGGTCCCATGTGACTTGTCTCTATGATCTACTCCATCCCCTCCTTACTCACCCAGCTCAAACCACAGCTTCCTGGCTGCAATTCAAATGCTCCTGTGGTAGCCACGCGTTCTGGGAAACAAACTCACTCAGAAGGACAATGCAGATAGCGGAGTGCAGTTTATTACACCAGCGGGCCCAAGGCAGAGTCTCCTCTTAGCCCAGGACCCCGACCAGTTTTTGTGAAAACCTTATATACCCTTAAGTGTCTAAGGTTCCCTGAAACTAGTCTAAATAAAGGAAAAAGAAAGATACAATCAAAGTTAACCTGTGATTCGTATGCGTTAAGCCTACGTAGTTAACAGTGGACAATTATTAATAGGCCTGTGGTCATACCCCAATAAGCATAATAGAATGTATGATTCTGTTCAGTTACACAGATAATTAAGGCATTCTTTTAGGTGATGGAGAGCCCTGGGACTCTTCCTTCTGAGAACCTGGTTTTCCAGTTGGTATGTCATTTCTGTAGATACTGGGCATATAGCTCAAAGTCCACAGTCTGGCCCAAGATGGAGTTCTGCTTTCAAGACAGAGCCTGTTCTGTTTCCTCCTTCACTCCAAGATCATCTCATTTTCGGGCCTTTGTATATGCTGTGCCTTCTGCCTGGAGCATCCATCCTCCCAATTCTCCCCATAGCTTCCGCCTTCAGGCCCCATCTTTGCAGATCCAGCCCCTTGACCTCCTGACCCATTACTGTGTGTCCAGTTGAAACCGTTAACCACAGATTGGGACTTGAACTCATGTGCTGGGGACTCAAACATAGCCAAAACCCTGCTTGATACTTTGATGGTTCAACCCAGCCAAAAACAATGGTACCTGTTTTAGAACCTAATGAAGTTTAGGTTCTTGATGTCTCATCGCAGAAAGAATTCAGTGAGAGACAAAGTGATAGGTAAGAAGTAGATTTATTCAGATATAGAGGGAAGCACATATATGTGTAGAAAATTCCAAAGAGCTTCACAACCATAGTGTGCAGTTTCATATAGAAAGAAAGGAGAAACTGAAGTCGCTCGGTTGTGTCCGACTCTTTGCGATCCCATAGACTGTAGCCTACCAGCCTCCTCTGTCCATGGGATTGTCCAGGCAATAGTACTGAAGTGGATTGCCATTTCCTTCTCCAGGGGATCTTCCCATCCCAGGGCTCGAACCCGGGTCTCCCCCATTGTAAAGACATAAAGACAGACGCTTTAATGTCTGAGCCACCAGGGAAATCTAGTTTCATATAAAGCCTTGATTACTTTCCATTGCTGAGTTTGTGTAAACATAATCTTTTCATCTAAGATATACCATCCCTTTTGATTTATTAAGCCTCTATTTTTAGCCCAATCTTCTTCCTTGGTGTAGCAAGGTTGTGGCATTTCCTCTGTCAAGCCTAGGACTTTTAAAACTGCCTGTATTTTATCTGTTGGTACGTCAGCTGCTTTCTTTGCTTCTTGGTCTGGTGATTTCCCTTTCCAATTTCAGGCCTGGGATTCTGAGACGGATGTCCCCACAGTGAGCAGCAGCCATTTCTTGCGGGTCCTGTATAGTAACCTGTCAGGGAGCGTTTAACTTTAGGACTCTTGTATGTTGTTTCCTGTTCCTCGTGAACGAAGGTTCCTTATCAGTTCCTGGTAAACAGGGATGAGTGGAGCGGCACGCTGTTCCCAGGACTGAGGTCATGGGACGGAACGCATGCATGGATTTCCTTCAATAACCGGTTCCCCTAAGGTAAAATTGTCTAGTCACGACCCTCTTACTCAAGTTATGGATTGTCTTCTGGCCTTGTGACGATTGTTATTTCTTGTCATTCCCTTGGTAACGGTTGTTATACATCTATTTTTTTGTTCTTTGCCTAATTTATTTTTTACCCAAAACTTCCTTGTATAACAATGTATAAGCTCACACAAACATGAATAAAGCACCCATGTTCCACTAGAGACTTGGGTCCCCCATGTCCTTCTTTCCCTCCCTGGCTAGTTCTTTGGAGCATGGAGGCCTGCCGAGCTCACTTTCCTGCCCAGGCTTTCAAGACCTCCTCAAGAGGACACCCTGTGCCTTCGTGAGCGGTACAAGCCCTATTCTAGGGCTTTATTGGTTTCCCACATAACCCAGGGAATATTAGTGTCTCTCTCTGTTTTGCTTTCTTTTTGTCGACTCTGATGCACCAGGTCCTGGTCTGTAAAAAAGATCGCAACAGTAACCATTGGCTGGATCTCTTTGGCCAGACCTGGAACGTCGCTATTCTGCATTCCAGGGCCTACGAAATCTTCTATCTCAACTTCAGATTCAATCTGTCCCTTTCTGTTTTCTGTTAAAATCATTTAGCAATGAGGGTGGTTCCTTTGCCCTTCCAGAAACAGAGTGGCCCTTGTAAGGTAAAGGAACTAGAGAAGGTGAGGTTCGGAAAAAGAAGGAGACCAGCACTTCACAGGAACAGATCACCTCTGATGAGGTGAGAAGGGGCAGCAGTGAGATTAGAGAGCTGCTGTGCTAGGTCAAGAAGAGAGTACGTATATATAGAAAACATATATGCGGACATATATTGTTTTGAGGGAGTCTGTTTTTCCTCAAGATTACTTTTAATTGGTTAGCTTTAAGCAACTGGGGCAAGAAATTCCTGAGACCGGCTGGAGACTGGGATTGGCTGGAAGCTAATCAATCTTAATGTCCATTCCTTTCTTAGGGGGAGAAAGTTCTTTATTCTGTGTAGAATGGTGGGGAGAACCTGGAGGGGAGTTTTAACTACAGGGTATTTTGAGCTGTGTAGCTTTCCTTCAGCCCCTAACTTAGTAAATAAATCTCTTCCCATTAAAGGGATGGGACAATGAGGCACAAACAGAAATGAATGTAAAAACAGCTGACCATTAGCACTGCACAAAACAGCTCCAGAAAATTGTGTTCCTGTTTCTTCCCTGACAATCCCATTACATATTCCTTATGATTGCTAAGGTTTCCAATTCTTTGGGTTAAGGCTGAGAAGGTTGCACCAGTGTCTATAAGAAATTCTATCAAGCTGGCCACATCAGTGATCACCCGAGGCTGGACATTAGTTATGGAGACAGTATCTCTAGGCAGGGCCACTTTTGGCCTTGGGTTTTCTGATTGCAAAACCATCAGTGGCTGAGGGGCCCCCACTGCTGTCTGGCCTCTAGGACATTCTCTCTGCCAATGCCCTGGCTGCTTGCAAAGGACACATCAACTCAGTCCTTTCTCCAGTGTCCCTTTTGTCTGCACAGGATTTACCGGCCTTGTATGGGCACCCATGGGCCTTGAGGTCTGCCAGGACTAAACTGGCCCAGAAAGAGCTGCCTCTTAGTTGGTGGTCTTTGAGCAGACAAAGCCACTGTGATCATTTAGGTCCCTTGTATATTTCTCTGGGGGCATTCAGCCTTTTCAGCCATATCCTTATTATAGAACACTGAAGCCAATTGGAGTAAACCATTCATTAGAGTCTGAGGACCAGCAGTTGATTTCTGAATTTTGTGCCTGTTGTCTGGGGCAGACTGGACTATGAAATGCATAGCCATGCAATGCCTCTTGAGAAACCTATATGCAGGCCAGGAAGCAACAGTTAAAACTGGACATAGAACAACAGACTGGTTCCAAATAGGAAAAGGAGTACATCAAGGCTGTATATTGTCACCCTGCTTATTTAACTTCTATGCAGAGTACATCATGAGAAACGCTGGGCTAGAAGAAGCACAAGCTGGAATCAAGATTGCCGGTAGAAATATCAATAACCTCAGATATGCAGATGACACCACCCTTAAGGCAGAAAGTGAAGAGGAACTAAAAAGCCTCTTGATGAAAGTGAAAGAGGAGAGTGAAAAAGTTGGCTTAAAGCTCAACATTCAGAAAACGAAGATCATGGCATCTGGTCCCATCACTTCATGGGGAATAGATAAGGAAATAGTGAAAACAGTGTCAGACTTTATTTTTTGGGGCTCCAAAACCACTGCAGATGGTGACTGCAGCCATGAAATTAAAAGACACTTGCTCCTTGGAAGAAAAGTTATGACCAAACTAGATAGCATATTGAAAAGCAGAGACATTACTTTGCCAACAAAGGTCTGTCTAGTCAAGGCTATGGTTTTTCCAGTGGTCGTGTATGGATGTGAGAGTTGGACTGTGAAGAAAGCTGAGTGCTGAAGAATTGATGCTTTTGAACTGTGATGTTGGAGAAGACACTTGAGAGTCCCATCCAGGGAGGCCTGGCGTGCTGCAGTCCAAGGGGTTGCAAAGAGTCAGACATGACTGAGCGACTAAACAAGGAGATCCAACCAGTCAATCCTAAAGGAAATCAGTCCTGAATATTCATTGGAAGGACTGATGCTGAAGCTGAAACTCCAATGTTTTGGCCACCTGATGCGAAGAGCTGACTCATTTTGTTGTAGCCACGCGTTCCGGAAAACAAACTCACTCGGAAGGACAATGCACAAGGCAGAGTCTCCTCTTAGCCAAGGACCCCGACCAGTTTTTGTGAAAACCTTATATACCCTAAGTATACTTGCTCAAACCCACCTCCCCAAATTCCTTGAAACTAGTCTGGACCAGGTAAAAGAGAGATACGATCAAAGTTAACCCATGATTCATGTGTCTCAAGACTAGATAAACAGTGGACATTTATCAATAGGCCTGTGGTCATATCCCGATAAACATAATGGAATTTCCCACTTTGTTCCCTTACAGAGATAATTGGCATATTCTTTTAGGCAACGGAGAGTCCAAGCACAAGTCCTGAGGCTCTTTTATCTGGGGGTCTGGTTTCCCATTGGTCTGCCATCTCTATAGACACCGGGCACAAAGTTCAGAGTCCATTGGGAGGATGACCATGCGTGTAGCCTAATGTTCGCAGTCTGGCCTAAGATGGAGTCCAGCTCTCTCTGTTTCCTCCTTCAAGTTGAAAAGACCCTGATGCTGGGAAAGACTGAAGGCAGAGGAGAAGGGGACGACAGAGGATGAGATGGCTGGATGCCATCACCAACTCGATGGACATGAGTCTGAGTGAACTCCGGGAGTTGGTGATGGACCCGGAGGCCTGGCGTGCTGCAGTCTACGCGGTGGCAAAGAGTCGGACATGACTGAGCGACTGAACTGAACTGAACTGATTTCTTCAGGGGTGCAGCAATGGGATAGTAAAATCTGTAAGTCCTCCCAGGTGAGATCAAAAGATCTCACTAGTCGAGTATATTCTTTTGTAAAATGTTTAGGATCCTCAGAAAACTTCCCAACTTGTCCTCTGCCATACTTAGACCAGACATTGAGAAAGGTATGTAGACTCTTATTGTTTCTCAGTTTCCACCAGGAACTTCTTTCAGAGGCAAAACTGTAGGGACAGCTGGTTGGTAACTTATATCATTGCCAGCCTAGCTGAGCTAAGGATGGGCCCCTTGGGTGACTCAGGGCACCAAGAAGAGGTTTCAGAATATGGGTGGGGCCTCTTTTCTTCCCTAGCTGTGTCTTCCCCTGAGACAGTGGTTTGTCTCTGTAGGTAAGGAGTAGCTCTGGCGCTTCCTTCAGTTCAGTTCAGTCGCTCAGTCGTGTCCGACTCTTTGCGACCCCATGAATCGCAGCACGCGCTTCCTTGAAGATGATTTAACCTTTCGATGGCTCCATAGGGTAGGTCAGTTAAAATGTCTTTTGTCTCCTTACTAGAATTATCCTTCGGAGCTAGACACATTAAATTCCTTTTGGGTCTCATTGTCTAAATACAAGGCCATGAAAATTTGAATATATGGGAAAAATTTTTTTGAACATATGAAAGCTCACTCCATTTAAATTTCCTTCTACAATATAAATCTAGCTGCAATATAGTATCATAACTCAAGGACCCATTTAATGGCTATTTTTCTTGACTTCCTAGTTCATACCCTGGCCAAACATGATTACATAGCCTAATGAGTTTCTTTGTTTTTAATCTCAGTAGCTTGAATCTTTCCCAATCCTGGAAGATAAGACCCAGAGGGTTATTGGTTGGGATAGATGCTGCCTGACCCATTTTCACACCCAAACCAGAGATGATGTCTCTAACTCCCGTTCTATCCAAAATTTTACCCTTAAGTCAAAATCCACCACACAATTTGGTCAAGATTTGCACTTAAAATTTCAGATGCTATCCCTTCCAAAGGAGTCTCCCAACCGGTTGTTAGTGCCCAAAAGTTGTCGCAAAGAAATGGCATGAAGACTTCCCCAGTGGTGTTGATGATGAGCTGGAGGTGCTTTAGCTGTAAGTTGGGAATAAAGGGCAACACTTGTAAGGGTTAGAGGGAGGGGAATAAACGCAATCTGGGGTTAACAGAAGAAACAGAGCAGAAATGAGCAGGAACAAAAAAATATAGGAGAAAAACCTCAAAGAAAACAGTGTAATTCTGTTTTGGACCTGCTGCTGGATATGCATAAGCATGCAAGACTGACCTGCCAGTCACAAAGAAGCAGACAGCAGCAGAGCGCTTTCCTCAGTATTCCTGGCCAGGCTTGGTATCCTGGGGCCTCTTTAGGACCAAAACCTGACTCTAAACCTTTTCTTACCTTATCACCGTCCTATCTAGGGTGCTAGCTGAAACCATTAACCACAGATTGGACCTTGAACCCATGTGCTGGGACTTAAACCCAGCCAAAACCCAGTTTTGGACTCAAACCCGCATGGCTGGGACTCGAAAGCAACAAAGCCCTGCTTGGGACTTGGACCCACATGGTTGGGACTCAGTCAGTTCGGTTGCTCAGTCGTGTCCGACTCTTTGTGACCCCAGGGACTGCAGCACGCCAGGCCTCCCTGTCCATCACCAACTCCCGGAGTTTACTCAAACTCAAGTCCACTGAGTTGGTGATGCCATCCAACCATCTCATCCTCTGTCGATTCCTTCTCTGCCTTCAATCTTTCCCAGCATTAGAGTCTTTTCAAATGAGTCACCTCTTGGCATCAGGTGGCCAAAGTATTGGAGTTTCAGCTTCAACATCAGTCCTACCAATGAACACCCAGGACTGATCTCCTTTAGGATGGATGGGTTGGATCTCCTTGCAGGCCAAGGGACTTTCAAGAGTCTTCTCCAACACTGCAGTTCAAAAGCATTAATTCTTCTGAGCTCAGCTTTCCTTATAGTCCAACTCTCACATCCACACATGACCACTGGAAAAACCATAGCCTTGACTAGACGGAGCTTTGTTGACAAAGCAACATCTCCGCTTTTTAATATACTGTCTAGGTTGGTCATAACTTTCCTTCCAAGGAGTAAACGTCTTTTAATTTCATGGCTGCAGTCACCATCTGCAGTGATTTTGGAGTCCCCCAAAATAAAGTCAGCCACTGTTACATGGAACACTGCTCAGTATCATTATTCATAAGGGGAATGGAAATTAAACTACAATGAGTTAATCATTCTGTCCCTGCTAGAAGCAGTTGGTGAAGATGGGAAGGAACTGAAACAATGTGATTTGGAGTATAAAATGATAATATTTCTCTGGAAAACTGCATGTCAATTCCTATTCTATGGCTCCTATTCTCAGGTATTTACCCAAAAGAGATGGAAATATATGTCCAAAAAAAAAAGGGAGGTGTAAAAATTGTCCATAGCAACTTTTCCATAATAGCCAAGAACTGGAAGTAACTTAAGTGTCCATCAACAACAAATTGAGTTTTTATTTTATTGTGGTGTATCCATACAATGGAGTACAAAAAGAATGAACCTGATACATGGTACCATATAGATGAAACTTAAAAACACTGCATGAAGGGGGCAAAAGACTACAAACTATAATTGCATTCCTGTAAAGTTAAAGAATGAAATGCTAGGTCCATGAGTCAAGGTAAACTGGAAGTGGTCAAACTGGAGATGGCAAGAGTGAACATAGACATTCTAGAAATCAGTGAACTAAAATGGAATGGGCAAATTTAATTCAGATGACCATTATATCTCCTACTGTGGGAAAGAATCCCTTAGAAGAAATGAAGTAGACCTCATAGTCAGCAAAGCATCCAAAATGCAGTACTTGGGTGCAGTCTCAAAAATGACAGAATGATCCCAGTTCATTTCCAAGGTAAATCATTCAGTACTACAGTAACCCAAGTATATGCCCCAACCAGTAATGCTGAAGAAGCTGAAATTGAATGATTGCTTCCCTGGTGGCTCAGATGGTAAAGCATCTGCCTGTAATGCGGGAGACCCGGGTTCGATCCCTGGGTTGGGAAGATCCCCTGGAGAAGGAATGGCAACCCACTCCAGTACTCTTGCCTGGAGAATTCCATGGATGGAGTCCATGCAGTCGCAAAGAGTTGGACACAACTGAGCAACTGAGCAACTTCACTTTCATAAAGACCTACAAGATCCTCTAGAACTAACACCCAAAAAAGATGCCCTCTTTATCACAGGAGTCTGGAATGCAAAAGTAGAAAGTCAAGAAATACCTGGATAACAGGGAAGTTTGGCCTTGGAATACAACATGAAGCAGGGCAAAGGCTAACAGAGTTTTGCCAAGAGAACACACTAGTCATAGCAAACATCCTCTTCCAACAACACAAGAGACAACTCTACATATGGACATCACCAGATGGTCAACGCTGAAGTCAGATTGATTATATTCTTTGCAGCCAAAGATGGAAAAGTCTATACAGTCCTGGGACTGACTTTGGCTCAGATCATGAACTTCTTATTGCAAAATTCAGACTTAAATTGAAGAAAGTAGGGAAAATCAATACATCATTCAGTTATGACCTAAATCAAATCCCTTATGATTATACAGTGGAACTAGCAAATAGATTCAAAGGATTAGATCTGATAGACAGAGTACCTGAAGAACTATGGATGGAGGTTCATGATATTGTACAGGAGGCAGTAATCAAGACTGTCCCAGGAAAAAGAAATGCAAAAAGGCAAAATGGTTGTCTAAGGAGGTCTTACAAATAGCTGTGAAAAGAAGAGAAGCAAAAGGTAAGGGAGAAATGGAAATGTATATCCATCAGAATGGAGAGTTCCAAAGAATAGCAAGGAGAGGTAAGAAAGCCTTGCTAAGTGAACAATGCAAAGAAATAGAGAAAAATAATGGAATGGAAAAAACTAGAGATCTCTTCAAAAAAAATTGAGATACCAAGGGAACATTTCATGCAAAATTAGGCATAATAAAGGACAGAAATGGTATGGACCTAACAGAAACAGAAGATATTAGGAAGAGGTGGTAACAACTCACAGAAGAACTGTATTAAAAAAAAATCTTAATGACCTGAATAACCATGATGGTGTGATCACTCACCTAGAGCCAGACATCCTGGAATGTGAAGTCAAGTGGGCCATAGGAAGTATCACCATGAGCAAAGCTAGTGGAAGCAATGGAACTCCAGTTGAGTTATTTCAAAGCCAAAAAATGGTGCTGTTAAAGTGCTACACTCAGTATGCTAGCAAATTTGGAAAGCTCAATTGTGGCCAGAGGACTGGAAAAGGTCAGTTTTCATTCCAATACCAAAGAAGGGCAATACCAAAGAATGTTCAAACCAGTGTACAATTGTACTCATTTCACACGCTAGCAAGGTCATGCTCAAAATCCTCCAGGCTAGGCTTCAACAGTACGTGAACCATGAACTTCCAGATGTTCAAGCTGGTTTTAGAAAAGGCAGAGGAACCAGAGATCAAATTGCCAACATCTGCTGGATCATGGAAAAAGCAAGAGAGTTCCAGAAAAACATCTACTTCTGCTTTATTGATTATGCTAAAGCCTTTGATTGTGTAGATCACAACAAACTGTGAAAAATTCTTAAAGTGATGGGATCTCCTTGGACTGCAAAGGGATCCAACCAGTCCATTCTGAAAGAGATCAGCTCTGGGATTTCTTTGGAGGGAATGATGCTGAAGCTAAAACTCCAGTACTTTGGCCACCTCATGCGAAGAGTTGACTCATTGGAAAAGACTCTGATGCTAGAAGGGATTGAGGGCAGGAGGATAAGGGGATGACAGAGGATGAGATAGCTGGATGGCATCACTGGCTCAATGGACGTGAGTCTGAGTGAACTCCAGGAGTTGGTGATGGACAGGGAGGCCTGGTGTGCTGTGATTCATGGGGTTGGGTTGCAAAGAGTTGGACACGACTGAGCGACTGAATTGAACTGAACTGAACGTTGAACATCTTCTTCTATGCCTATTTTCGATCTATATGTTCTTCAGTGAAGTATCTGTTCAGGTCTTTTGCTTATTTTTTAATTGGGTTGTTAATTTTCATTTTGGAAAATACTCTTATCAGATATGTCTTTTGAAAATACTTTCAATTTGTGGCTTATTGACTGATTCTCTTGGTGTTTTCTTTCATAAAACAAGTTTTTAATTTTAACAAAACCAAACTTACCACTTATTCTTTTTAAAAACTATTTTTGGCTGTGCTGAGTCTTCACTGCTGCACTGGCTTTTCTCTAATTGTGGCAAGCTGGGGCTACTCTTTAGTTCTGGTGAGTGAGCTTCTCAGTGCGGAAACCTCCCCTGTTGTGGAGAATGGGCTCTAGGGTGCATGGCTTCAAGAGTTGCAGCATGTGAGTTCAGTCGCTGCAGCTCCCAGGCTCTAGAGCACAGGCTCAATAGTTGTGATGCATGGAGTTAAGTTGCTCTGCAGCATGTAGGACCTTCCTGGATCAGGGATTGAACCCATGTCTCCTGCACTGGCAGGTGATTCTTTACCACTGAGCCAACAGAGAAGCCCTCAATTATTTCTTTTTTGTGGAGTACCTTTCTGTTGCATCTAAAAAGCCATACCCAAGCTCAGTGGGTTTTCTCCTTTGTTTTCTTGAAAGTGAAAGTATTAGTCACTCAGTCATGTCCACCTCCTTGCAACTCCATTGATTGTAGCCCACCGGGCTCTTCTGTCCATGGAATTCTCCAGGCAAGAATACTGGAGTTGGTTGCCATTTCCTTCTCCAGAGGATCTTCCTGACCCAGGGATTAAACCCGGTCTCCTGCATTGCAGGCAGATTCTTTACCATCTGAGCCACCAGGGAAGCCCATGTTATCTTATAGGCGCTTTATAGTTCTATGTTTCATGGTCCATTTTTAATTACTTCATTTTGAAAATGGCTTCAAGAGTTGCAGCATGTGAGCTCAGTCGCTGCAGCTCCCAGGCTCTAGAGCACAGGCTCAATAGTTGTGATGCATGGAGTTAAGTTGCTCTGCAGCATGTAGGACCTTCCTGGATCAGGGATTGAACCCATGTCTCCTGCACTGCAGGTGATTCTTTACCACTGAGCCAACAGAGAAGCCCTCAATTATTTCTTTTTTGTGGAGTACCTTTCTGTTGCATCTAAAAAGCCATACCCAAGCTCAGTGGGTTTTCTCCTTTGTTTTCTTGAAAGTGAAAGTATTAGTCACTCAGTCATGTCCACCTCCTTGCAACTCCATTGATTGTAGCCCACCGGGCTCTTCTGTCCATGGAATTCTCCAGGCAAGAATACTGGAGTTGGTTGCCATTTCCTTCTCCAGAGGATCTTCCTGACCCAGGGATTAAACCCGGTCTCCTGCATTGCAGGCAGATTCTTTACCATCTGAGCCACCAGGGAAGCCCATGTTATCTTATAGGCGCTTTATAGTTCTATGTTTCATGGTCCATTTTTAATTACTTCATTTTGAACAATCAGTTTTTGTGAAGGCATAAAGTCTGTATCTAGATTCATATTTTGGGATACAAATGGAAAATTCTAGTTATTTCTGAACTGTTTGTTAAAAGGCTTTCCTTTAAATATTTTTTTTCAGCTTTGTTAGATATAACTGACAACTAATGTGTATGAAAAAGGTATAAAATATAATGATTTGAGATTTGTATATATTGTGTAATGATAACCACAAGAAGGCTATTAACACATTCATCACCCCACATATTTTTTTGTGGTGAGAACATTTAAGATTTACTCTTAGCAACTTTGAAGTGTACTATATAATATTGTTAACCATAGTCACCTACTTTATATTTGATCCCCATAACTTATTCATCTTATAACTGGAAATTTGTAGCCTTTGAACAGCATCTTCCCATTTTCCCCAACCTCAGCATGTGGCAACCCCAAATCTACTCACTGTTTCCAAGAGTTAATTTTGTATAAATTCCATATAGAGTTGAGGTCATACAGCATTTGTCTTTCTCTGCAAGACTTAATTCACTTAGCATAATGCTCTCAAGTCTCATCCTTGTTGTTGCAAATCGCAGGATTTCCTAGTTATCTCAATTACCAGGTCCACTGTCTCGGTATCAAGTAACTGTGTTCAAGTAACTCTTTATTTTACTTAATAATAGCCCCACCATGCAAGAATAGTGATGCTGGCAACTCAGGCCAGAGAAGCCATAAAGTGCTTCCTCTGAGTGAAAAGCTGAAAGTTCTCAATTTAATAGGGAAAGAAAAAAAAATTATATGCTGAGGTTGCTAAGATCTATTGTAAGAATGAATCTTCTATTGGTGAAATTGTGAAAAAGAAATTTATGCTAGTTTTGCTGTGACATCTCAAACTGCAGAAGTTACAGCCACCATGAGTGATAACTGTTTAGTTAAGATATATAAGAAATTAAATGATATTTGAGAGAGAGGGAAAGAAAGATCACATTTACATAACTTTTATTATAGTATATTGTTTTATTTTATTATTATTATTGTTAATCTTGTGTGCTACCTAATTTTTAAGTTAAACATTATCACTTGTATGTATACATAGGAAAAAAAACATAATATACATAGGGTTCAGTGCTATGGGCAGTTTTAGGTATCCACTGAGGATCTTGAAACATAACTCCTGGAGATAAGAGGGGACTATTATACACACACACACACACATTTCCACACATATACTACAGGATATAAGTTGTTTCCATGTCTCAGCTATTGTGAATCATGCTCCAATGAACCTGGAGGTGCCAATATCTCTTCAAATAATGATTTCATTTCCTTCAGATATATTTCCAGAGGTGGAATTGTTGGATCGTATGGTGGTTCCTTTAAATATTTTAAAACTAGTTCCTGGACGTTTTCTTCCTGTGTAAGGCTGGTTATCAATCAAGATGGTACATGCTGAAACCTTTTCTTGTCTCTTGAGTCGGAATGAAGTTGTTGGTTTAATTTTCCGTTTGACAATATTTGGTGCAGTAACATACTTTACAATTAAATGGATGGTAGATGCAATTGATCCAACCAGAAAGCAAAAAGCAGAAGCCCAGAAACAGGCAGAAAAATTAATGAAACAAATTGGTGTGAAAAATGTGAAACTTTCAGAATATGAAATGAGATTGCTGCTCATCTGGTAGACCCTCTTAACATGCATGTTACTTGGAGTGATACCGCAGGTTTTGATGATGTCATTACAGATCGGAAAGATACAGTCATCTTACCTATCAAAAAGAAGCATTTGTTTGAAAATTCCAGACTTGTACAGCCTCAAAAATGTGTGCTTCTCTATGGGTCTCCAGGCTGTGGTAAAACATCGATTGCCAAGACCACAGCCAAAGAAGCAGGCTGTTGATTTATTAACCTTCAGCCTTCAACACTGACGGATAAGTGGTATGGAGAATCTCAGAAACTGGCTGCTGCTATTTTCTCCCTTGCCATAAAGCTACAGCCTTCCATCATCTTTATAGATGAAATAGACTCCTTTCTACAAAACCATTCCAGTTCTGACCATGAAGCTACAGCCATGATGAAAGCTCAGTTTATGAATCTCTGGGATGGACTGGATACTGATCATAGCTGCCAGGTCATAGTGATGGGAGCTACTAATCATCCTCAGGATCTGGATTCAGCTATAATGAGGAGAATGCCCACGAGATTCCATATCAACCAGCCTGCTCTGAAACAAAGAGAAGCAATCCTGAAACTCATCTTGAAAAATGAAAATGTGGATAGGCATGTGGACGTGCTAGAAGTTGCCCAGGAAACTGATGGGTTTTCAGGCAGTGACCTAAAAGAAATGTGTCGAGATGCTGCCCTTCTCTGTGTCAGAAAATATGTTAATTCTACGTCGGAAGAAAGCCATGATGAAGATGAAATTCGACCTGTGCAAAAACAGGACCTGCATTGGGCAATTGAAAAGATGAAGTCAAAGGATGCAGCATTTCAGAATGTTTTAACACACATTTGTTTAGATTAAGAGTAAAGATCATTTGTACAGTTCAACATGATCTAGTTTGGTGTTCCCTCTTATCATTAGTGGAAATAACTGGAGGAGGAGTGTTCTTTCAACAGTGAGAGAGTTTTATGTTCATGAGACACTGGTTCTATACTCTGAATTCTAAGTTATTGAGACATAGTTGTTATATAAATGGTATTTAGTTCAGTTCAGTTCAGTCGTTCAGTCGTATCCAACTCTTTGCGACCCCATGAATCACAGCACGCCAGGCCTCCCTGTCCATCACCAACTCGCGGAGTTCACTCAGACTCACGTCCATCGAGTCAATGATGCCATCCAGCCATCTCATCCTCTGTCGTCCCCTTCTCCTCCTGCCCCCAATCCCGCCCAGCATCAGAGTCTTTTCCAATGAGTCAACTCTTTGCATGAAGTGGCCAAAGTACTGGAGTTTCAGCTTTAGCATCATTCCTTCCAAGGTATTACTACTTGTGAAAAATCATGAGGAGGAACAATTTAATCAGCCTGACTGTGGGCACTTGTGTTTGACCTCTTTAGCCATATGTTGTAGCCTTATAGCATCTAAGCTGGTCTTAAGGTAACAAATGATTTATTGAGTCAGTGAGAATTGGAGATGTGGTTAAGTGCTGGTTTCTAGATATGTGAGAGTATGTATATGTGTGTGTGTGTGTGTGTGTGTGTGTGTGTGTATTAAACGTATATATTCATACATTTTATATTGACATTCTGTAGATAGGTTTGAATACAGAAACTATTTTTTTAATCCCAACTACTGAATCAAAAAGTACCAAATAGCATATAACAAAACTAAGATTAATGGTTGTGTCTAAAACATACAATGATTCAGCCATTTCTAGTTGTCATTTATTTCAGGTTTTGTTTTGTTTTTTTAAGTTGAGTGTTTCTCTGGAGTTGAATAGTTGAAGTCAGTGACATCAGAAACTTAGATGTGGCTCAATTATGGTTGTTGGGATAAATAAAAATGCTTGTTCGGTGATCAGCACTGAATGGTTGTCAGGCAGTTGTGTGATCAACATCTGTTTCACCTCTTGCTGCAAACATGCTGAGTAGAGGCACTTTTTTACTGATATATGTAAAGGTGGGCTGAAAGCCTCGCAAAAGAATAACTTTGAAAAACCTCAGTGCCATTCAGCCCATGTACATGACTTTTCCTTTCTTTGTTTAATATAATAGTTCTGTTGTAACTGTGGGTTTTCAATATTTTAAAAATATATGTTCCTTAATTATGTTAAATATAATTTGGTCATCAAAAATGAAATGATAGTTTAAAACTAAATGTGCTAAAAATACCCATTTTGTAATCCTGACTTTTTGCTTTCTTAGCATATTATAAATTATGCCCTACTTAGTACGGATACACACATCAAAATCCCCCTATTGTATCTGTAGTTGTTTGATGCTACGTACACAAAAGACGACAGGTTTTGTCCAAAATGTCACTAACCAGAATTCTATTATAGGCACTTACAACACAAGCATGAAGACAATGGCACGATACTACCTTGAGGTGCCTTCTGACTTTTTGTTTTTATTGTATTTCTTTGAAAACTCTGTTGCTTATTTATGAGTTATTAATTAATTTCTTTGATAATAAGTCTCTTACAAGAACCCATTGGATAGTTTGTTCATCATTTGTTCTTTGAATGGTGGGTGGGGCAGAGGTTCAAGTTTTGAAAAATTGTGAAGATGATTGAAAAATTGATGCAAAACACAAGATACCAAAAATAAAATATTTCATCTCTATTTTTAATAAGTATTATACTATTATTTTATAAATATGCAATGAAGAGGTACCTCTTAATTGAAAAAAATAATTAAAAAAAAAATAAAACTAGTTCCTGGCCATTAAAAAAATCAGGAGATTTTATGTAAAAATCTGATGTTTATCCTTCCTTAAAAAAATGAAAAGAACTGGGAATGCAGGGTCAACATGGCATGTGACAGTTATAGGCAGGCACTGAGTGGTTTCTACCTCCTATGGCTAGGTCATATGTTCCACTGACTCCCATTTCCTATTGCATTATATGTATTTCAGTGTATTAACTTGTTTATGTTACTTTCTGATCTCTATAAGCATTTGAGTTTGGGCTATGAGTTCTCCAACTTTAATATGTGTAAGAACCACTAATGGAGATGAAAACTCTTGAGCACTTTCCCTAGAGATTCTGATTCAGGCATTTGGTTGAGCCAAATAATCTGTGCAGCAGACAATCTCCAAAAGCAGCATCACAGATGATGTATACAACAGATAATACATGCTAGACTTCAACAGGCACTGCTTTAGGCTATTATACATAATTGAAGGGCTTCCCAGGTGGTGCTAGTGGTAAAGAACCTGCCTGCCAACGCAGGAGATGCATGTTTGATCTCTGAGTTTGGAAGGCCTCCTGGAGAAAGGCACAGCAACCCACTGCAGTATTCTTGCATGGAGAATCCTTTGGGCAGAGGAGCTGGCAGGCTGCAGTCCATAGGGTTGAAAAGAACTGGACATGACTGAAGTGACTTAGCACACTTGCATGCAATTAATTGAGACAGAAGGGGAAGGGACAGGACAGAAACGCTTGATAATGAAGAGGAGGCTTAGCTCTTGGGACACAATAAAGGTTGGCTAGAATTAGGTGAAACCAAGGTAGATTTGAAAACATTCCAATCTTCGACCTTTGGCTCATTATACCTTCACTGTACAGCTTCCTAGGTGGTGCTAGTGGTAAAGAACCTGCCTGCCAATTCAGGAGATGCAGGTTCGATCCCTGACTAAGGAAGATTCCCTGGAGAAGGAAATGACAACCCACTTCAGTATTCTTGCCTGAAGAATCCCATGGACAGAGGAGCCTGGTGGGCTACAGTCCATGTTGTTGCAGAGTCAGACATGACTGGAGCAATTTAGCATTCATGCAGGCACCTGCATGGTAACAGTAAAAATCACTCCCCCTACACCATGACAGTTCTGAGAGGGATAAGGCCAAAAAGGGACTTCCCTGGCAATCCAGTGGTTAGAACTTGGCACTTTCCTGTCCTGGGCCCAGATGCAGCTCTTGGTTGGGAACTAAGATACCATAGGCAACATGGTGTGACCAAAAAAAAAAAAAGGCAAAAAAGTGGGCAGTGGCTCAATTCTGAGAAATTCCTCACCCTACCCCGAAATAGTAAGAATATTCTCCGACTCCGTAGCCTATGAAAACCTGCATGGTAACAGTAAAAATCACTCCCCCTACACCATGACAGTTCTGAGAGGGCATAAGGCCAAAAAGGGACTTCCCTGGCAATCCAGTGGTTAGAACTTGGCACTTTCCTGTCCTGGGCCCAGATTCAACTCTTGGTTGGGAACTAAGATACCATAGGCAACATGGTGTGACCAAAAAAAAAAAAAGGCAAAAAAGTGGGCAGTGGCTCAATTCTGAGAAATTCCTCACCCTACCCCGAAATAGTAAGAATATTCTCCGACTCCGTAGCCTATGAAATTACTTAACCCTTAAGGACCTATGACTCCATGCTTTGGGGTTGCTATCATTTTCTGAGACCATCCACATTCTGCCTGTGGAAGGTGTATAACTAAACTCACTTTCCTTTATTCTGGCTCATCTGGAATTCTTCTGTGTGCTAAACCAAGACTCTTGTGGGTTACAGGATGTGGCATCTCCCTCTCCAGCAACGCAACTGTCATCGTACCACCTTCACGTTAAAACGTTCATTTCCAATCTTCAGACCACCACTATTTTCACTATTTTAATAAACAGGAAGTCACTTGCTGCCTTACCTGTGGGTTGTCTTTCAATCAACGATGGTTAACCTGGAATTGTTAAGGAGCCTTTCAAATCCGGCTCCAACGAAGGCCCTCTCCTCAGTGTCGCTGGAGCCTAGAGATGGAGACCAAGTTCAGTTCAGAAGCAGAGGAAAGCTTCCCTCTTTGAGCAAAGATAAACGAGCGGGAGCTGGGGCTCTGGAGCACAGGCTCTCCTAGAACGCCCTGGGCTTCCCGAGAGGGCGGAGAGGCGGGGTTCTCCTGCACAGGGCCCGGCTGCACTGCTCACGCTCCCCTTCGCAGATCAGGTGCAGCAGCCATTTGGAATTGCGTGTCGTACACAGCGCTTCTGCACTCGGACTTGCCAAGCTGAGCTGTCGGACTCAGCGATTCCGCTCTTGTTGTTCAGTTGCTCAGTGGTGTCCGACTCTGTCCTGGGAATAGATTCTGTCCTGGAAAGTCTAATCTGACATGTTAGGTGCCGGGCTTCTGAAAGCAGTGAAACTAGAGGGAGCATGAAAGAGAAGGTTAGACATTATTACTCGATTCCCTCACTTTCCCCTTGAGAGCCCGCTGGGCTTTGCCGGTGAGAGGATCTTTCCTTTAAGGAGTTCCACGTCGTGTATGTGGGAATTTGGCAGACATCACTGAATTTTGTTTGAGGGCAGCAATGTGCCCAGCTAAAATTCTACATTTCTCACCATCTCTTACGGCCAGAACGCCCATGTGACCCAAATTCTGACCAGTGGGCTGTAAGCAGAAGTTACTGGATTGAAGCAGCTGGGAATATCCTGTAAGACTCAACTAGACTCAGAGTGACTGGGCTCGCAAAATTTTTGCCCTTTTTCTTTCCTCCTTTCCTTGCCTGAAGTACAGATTCAGTTTCGGAGATGGAACATCCACCTTCCTAAAGGTGGCTGCACAGAAATGGAGAAGGACCTCAGGTCTGCTTGTGTTGTTGAATTGTTATTCCGGATTGCTTTACTCTGGGAAAAAATCATCCCCTGTTTGGTTGCATACCAGTCTGGCTTTCTTGTATTTTTAATAGCCCATTTCTACCTTAACAGATACAATGTAAAACCATTTTCTTTTTTTTTTTTTTAATATTCAAATTAATTTTTATTTTTTAGTTTGTTTTGCTTTACAATACTGTATTCGTTTTGTTACACATTGACATGAATTAGCCATGAGTGTACATGATTTATTAAATTCAAATTAAAATTATTGAATTTTAATTATTAAATCAATTATTTATTTATTTATTATTTAATTTGAGAAGAAGAGGAATGAGATTTTGACTCATTTGACTTCCAGTGTCTAAAGTACCAAAACAGCAAAGAGACTTCCTCACAGTAAGTTACAGAAAATAATGATTTACTCATATTTATATCATACTTTGTGTTTTTCAAGACACTTTCAGACTGATAAAAACATGAGCTCATGCCTTGGTGACAATATTCAAGTGAATTGTGCTGCCCAGCAGTATTTCTTATTTTTAAAAAATGTCACTAGTCAATATATTCTGCTAGAAAAAAAGTCAAAATATTTCATAGTGTCAAGGATCGAAGGGGCAGTAAAGGTCCTCCACTGTCTAGACTGCTGACTTGCTATAAAATTTGGTTACAACCAAGTGTACTTTTGACCAAAAGGATCAAGAGTCAAGATCAACATTAGTAAAAGGTCATGGGGCTTGGCGAGGGGCGCAGGGAGCAGAATCAATTCCTTTCAAGAGAACACAGGAATTTCAGAGTGGATGAATCCAGAGAGGAAAGGAGAGGACATATGTCAAGCCCATAACCAAGTCCTGCCTGAGGAGCCTTGATGATGAAAATAGAAAGGGAGATTTCAGCACCAGCTGGGAAGTTTGCCTTCTCTCTTCCCTGTTCATTTCTGCTTAGTCTTTGAGGGGCTTTGCCTCGCCTTAGAATACCAGATGGCTCAAAGCTCTGGCTGGGGTTAGTGGTCACCTGAGAAGACTCTTAACAAAGAGTGCATGACAGCTCCCATTCTGCCCATGCTGCTGGACTGACTTTCTATGATTATTTCCTTGTTAGTTACATAAGTGCCTAAGGATCTCAGTGTTTCAGAACATTGCAGCTAGAAGGGACTTTCTGCATTCTGTACATTAGAAGGCATTTTGTGGGG
>SJXQ01011555.1:0-34696 GCA_006408695.1 Aepyceros melampus | reverse complement strand
CAAAGAGTCGGACACGACTGAGGGACTGAACTGAACTGAACTTTCACTTTCATCAAGAGGCTCTTTAGTTCCTCTTCACTTTCTACCATAAGGGTGGTATCATCTGCATATCTGAGGTTTCTCCCAGCAATCTTGATTCCAGCTTGTGCTTCTTCCAGCCCAGCATTTCTCATGATGTATTCTGCATACAAATTAAATAAGCAAGGTGACAATATACAGCCTTGACATACTCCTTTCCTATTTGGAACCAGTCTGTTGTTCCATGTCCAGTTCTAACTGTTGCTTCCTGACCTGCATACAGGTTTCTCAAGAGGCAGGTCAGGTGGTCTGGTATTCTCATCTGTTTCAGAATTTTCCACAGTTTATTGTGATCCACACAGTCAAAGGCTTTGGCACAGTCAATAAAGCCAAGGCTTTGGCACAGTCAATAAGGCAGAAATAGATGTTTTTCTGGAACTCTCTTGGATCATCATTTTTCGATGATCCAGCAGATGTTGGCAATTTAATCTCTGTTTCCTCTGCCTTATCCAAGTCTATGCCTGACCAGTAATGCTGAAGAAGCTGAAGTTGAACAGTTCTAAGAAGGCCTACAAGACCTTCTGGAAATAACACCCAAAAAAGGTGTCCTTTTCATTATAGGAGACTGGAATGCAAAAGTAGGAAATCAAGAAAAACCTGGAGTAACAGGCAAAGTTGGCCTTGGAGTACAGAATGAAACAGGCAAAGGCTAGTAGAGTTCTGCCAAGAGAATGCACTAGTCATAGGAAACACCCTCTTCCAACAACACAAGAAAAGACTCTGCACATGCACATCACCAGATGGTCAACACTGAAATCAGATTGATTATACTCTTTCCAGCCAAAGATGGAGAAGCTCTATACAGTCAGCAAAAATAAGACTGGGAGCCGACTGTGACTCAGATCATGAACTCCTTATTGCCAAATTCAGACTTAAATTGAAGCAAGTGGAGAAAATCACTAGCCCATTCAGGTATGACCTAAATCAAATCCCTTATGATTATAAGTGGAAGTGAGAAATAGATTTAAGGGTCTAGATCTGATAGAGTGCCTAATGAACTATGGACAGAGGTTCGTGACATTGTACAGGAGACAGGAATCAAGACCATCCCCAAGAAAAAGAAATGCAAAAAAGCAAAATGGCTGTCTGACAAGGCTTTACAAATAGCTATGAAAAGAAGGGAAGCAAAAAGCAAAGGAGAAAAGGAAAGATATAAGCATCTGAATGCAGAGTTCCAAAGAATAGCAAGGAGAGAGAAGAAAGCCTTCCTCAGTGATTAGTGCAAAGATATAGAGGAAAACAAGAGAATGGGAAAGACTAGAGATCTCTTCAAGAAAATTAGAGATACCAAGGGAACATTTCATGCAATGATGGGCTCAATAAAGGACAGAAATGGTAGGGACCTAACAGAAGCAGAAGATATTAAGATGAGGTGGCAAGAATACACAAGATAACTGTACAAAAAAGAGCTTCACGACCAAGATAATCACGATGGTGTGATCACTCACCTAGAGCCAGACATCCTGGAATGTGAAGTCAAGTGGGCCTTAGGAAACATCACTACGAACAAAGCTAGTGGAGGTGATGGAATTCCAGTTGAGCAATTTCACATCCTAAAAGATGATGCTGTGAAAGTGCTGCACTCAACATGCCAGCAAATTTGGAAAGCTCAGCAGTGGCCACAGGACTGGAAAAGGTCAGTTTTCATTCCAATCCCAAAGAAAGGCAATGCCAAAGAATGCTCAAAACATTTTTTATTTAAAGGACACTAAAATAAAGTTCAAGTCATCATTATGAATTAAGTTTGTAATCAATGTACGTCATGACAGTCCCTAAAATTCACTTAGTTCTTACAAGGTACCAGGAATGAGCCTTAGTGTTTTGCATTCACTAAATGAACTCTCCTGACAACCCTAATAAACCCAGGTGGTGATCATTAGGGCTGTTCACCAATAGTTCAGTTCTCTTTCCAGACCTATTGGCCCACTCTTGGATTTCATTGTCCCAACTCCATAATGTTAAGCAAAGAGATGAATTGCCGTGGTCTGTCAAATGTAAGTGGACAGATATATATGTCTTTTTCTGGCAAAAACCTTTAAGAATCAGTCTGTGATTTGTTATGATCTCTTCCCCTTGGCCATGATGATTGACAACCTTCTGGATTAAAAAAGTCAATCACTCCAGGTTCTCATATAAGGATGATGTGAAAGAGCTACTGGCCAATCCACAACTGACATGAGTGAATGAGAAATACATTTTGTTATTTTAAATCATTGAGATTTGGGGACTGTTTGTTATTGTACACGATCTATTCTGACTGATATGGATAGGTACTACTGTTATTCCAGTGTTATAACCAGAGAAACTGAGGGTCAGATGAACTAAAAAATAACTTACTAAAACACACAGGGTTGGTGTCATTGGGAAATGTCTTTTTATTTAATACCTGATCCTTGGGCTTCCCTGGTGTCTCAGACAATAAAGAATCGGCCTACAATGTGGAAAACTCACATTTGATCCCTGGGATGGGAAGATCCCCTGGAGAAGGAAATGGCAAACCACTCTGGTATTCTTGCCCAGAGAATACCATGGACAGAACAGCCTGGTGGGCCACAATCCAAGGGGTCACAAAGAGTCAGACACAACTGAGTAACTAATCCACACACACACACACTGGCTTCAAAACCCAAAGGAAATTCATTAGCTGATTTCTCAAAGATTTCCCCTCCTGGCTCCAGTTCTTACTTTGCCAAACTGATAAGTGATAATATCATATGACTCATAGTTGCTGTTCTCCAGCACCACAATTCAAAAGCATCAATTCTTTGGCACTCAGCCTTCCTTATAGTCCAACTCTCCAGTAGTCTCACATCCATACATGACTACTGGAAAATCCATAGCTTTGACGATATGCATCTTTGTTGGCAAAGTGAAGTCTCTGCTTTTTAATACATTGCCTAGGCTTGTCATAGCTTGAGTCCCTTAGACTGCAAGAAGATCAAACCAGTCAATCTTAAAGGAAACCAACCCTTAAAATTCATTGGAAGGCTGATGCTGAAGCTGAAGCTCCAGTACTTTGGCCACCTGATGCTAAGAGCTGACTTATTGGAAAAGACCTTGATGCTGGGCAAGACTGAGGACAGGTGAAGAAGGGGAAGATAGAGGATGAGATGGTTAGATGGTATCACCACAACTCATGACTCAATGGACATGAGTTTCAGCAAACTCCAGGAGATAGTGAATGACAGAGAAGCCTGGCTTGCTGCAGTCCATGGGGTTGCAAAGAGTTGGACGTGACTTAGCAACTAAATAACAACAAACAGTAGTTGTTCAGTTTTCTCTCACCTAAAGAGATTAAGCACATTGCCCACTGTGGCTCAGTTGGTATCGACCAAAGGAAATATATAAACCAGGATGTTTCTGACTAAAGCTTGTGATTTTACCACAATGCTACACTGTTTTTATGGCTAAGTGTTTCCAGAAAGACCAAACATTTCTGGTCTTTAATAGCTGTGACTTTGAGATAATAATGTAAGTAACAGCTTCAGGTTTTTACTTGTATGACCACTTACCTCTCTTCTTCATTGCTATCAGCTAGGTTGTTTAAAGGGTTTCTGAACTAAACATCAATAGAATTAAAAGTAGTAAATAATAAAACTTTAGCTCTGAGACACTCCATGGTTTATGAATGGCTCTAAAAAATGGAGGCAATAACTTTATATTCAGCTCTTTTAGAAGAAAAGCTTTTTATTTCCATTATTAGAGAAGAAAACATTTCTAAAATATAGTATTTCTTTCCAGCCTCCTCAAACAATATTGAACATAATTTAATTTTCTCTTGATGACTCAGAGTTGTTTTGCTTTGTTTTGATTATGAATATCAACTATGATATGGTTTTGTGTGATTCTCTGAAATCCTTGTAAAAAGTCAAGGTTTTTTCCTTACAAGCTTATGATCAAGAATGGAAAATGACTTTTTAAAAGCATAATCATGCCACTAGGTGAATATGGTTAGTGCTCCCAGGCAGTCAATTTCCACAGAAGTCTGGAGGAGGGCCAGATGACTCTGCGTCTGCTAACCCTGCCATTGGGAACAGTGGATTCCTACAACTTCTTTCCCTCTCCAGTTCCTGTCTGGGGCTTTGGTTTTAGAAATGAAAAAGCCAGGAGATAGGTGTATTGATACTATCTGCAAAATAAGAGCAATCAAAGTTGGAATAAAGACTTTGAGGATACATATGCATTGGGCTTTATGACATCTATTTGACTTGTTTTCTGACTTTTGGGATGTGTGCCTATTTCTTCTTTTGCTGCATTCTTGATACATCTGCAAATTTCCAGTGAGTCTAAAGTTATTATGTAATTATCCTTCATATGTTTGAGAGTTGTTTAGATGACTAAACAGCTATAAGAAAACGCCTATGGGAAAACAAATCTCTTCTAGATTTTACATTCCATGTGTATTCTCAAAAGTAATCCTTTTCACTTGTTCAGGGCTTACCAATATATTTAAGTTTCTTCATCTGAAAGATTCTTTATGTATGTACCCATACATTGCCAAGAACCCTAGTATACATGACTGGTGATACTTCAAACAAACTTTTAAAAAGTACCACTCACCTGGGCTCAAATGTTCATTATTCGATTTTTTTTGAACATCAATTGTCACAATTCGACATCAAAAGTAAATATCTGAGTGATATTCATATGTGTCTTCCATTCATTCATTTTCATTCACTCAACAAATGCTTACTGTGCATTCACTATGTGTCAAGCACTTAGCTAGGGTAAAGAATCAAATGAACAACTCAGAGTTGATCTTCACCTCCTTAGATTTATCTGTTGAATGGAAAAGCTAGACTTTGAATAAGTAATTATGTATTTTATGTGTGTTAAGAAGGGAAAATGTAGGATGGCATGGAAGTGAATGTTACAGTGGCCTATCTTAGTCTGAGAAGTATAAGAATCTGACTTCACACTGAGACAGTGTACAGAAGAGAGGGGAAATAGCATGTTCTAAGATGCTGAAAGGGTCAAGTACCCGGTTCTCAAAGAAATGAACAGAAGCGGTGGCACTCTGGCAAAGGGATGATGAAAAGGCAGTAGGGGCAAGATCACATGCAGTTTCACAGAGTGTAAAGCTCTGAACTTTCCCTTAGGAGACAGAGTGAATGGGCTTCATGCAGAGACACACTAGGATGGTGCATGCTCAGTTGTATTCGACTGTTTGCGACCCCGTGAACTCTGGCCCACCAGGCTCCTCTGTCTATGGGATTTTTCAAGCAAGGATACTAGAGTGGGAACACTGGAGTGGGTTGCCATCTCCTCCTCCAGGGGATCTTCCCAACCTAGGAATCAAACCTGAGTCTCTTACATCTTCTGCACTGGTAGGCAGATTCTTTACCACTGAGCCTCCTGGGAAGCCCAGACTAGGATCAGATCTGCATTATTATAAGATTCCTGCTGCTATATAGAAAGGAGGCAAAAACAGTCTCGGAAAAACAGTTAAGAAGCCCGACAGCAATCCAGGTAAGAGACGATCATAATTTGAACCAAGGTGGCAGCTATGGGATCAACGAGTGGAAAAACTACAAAGGCAGATCAGAAGGTAGAATAAACAGATCTTGGCATTAGAGTAGATGTGGAAGATAAAGGAGATGAAATTGTCAAGATAATGCCCAGTGGCTGGCTTGAGCAATTAGATGTGGATGATGGCAACTTTGAGAGAAATAAGGAACACGTGAAACGAAGCTGTTGGAAAGTAAATTTAAGTTTTGAATATGTTATTGGATCTTACATTGCTAAAGACGTTGTCAATTGTTAATTGACAGTGCATATACACACAGACATATACACGTGATAATCAAAAGCTAAAAGTTCAATCCATAAAATAAGCATGAAGTTTAATGACTATGAATCATAATAATGTTGCTTTCCTTAGTGAAATAGAATCTTGGCGTTTTTACAATAGTCAAATACTAAATGATGAATGTGATTTTGGAACTAGTTTCTGTTCTATTACAGTATTATTTATTTCATAACCTGAAAGACAATCTCAGTAGCAATTAGTATGGAATAATTGCTAAGTTTAATTTACTATTAAGAAAACAACAACCAAAAAAGCTTGATTCCAAAATAAATGTCTTAATAAAAATCATTGTAATATGACATTTTTTTTGCAAAAAGAAAAAAGGCTGCAATGTCCACAAAATATTCAGTATATTAAATACTTTGAAGCCTTGGAAGAAAAGGGAAGTCAGTGTATTATTGTTAACCAAATTATTTCCAGTTAATTTTCAAATGATTTGTTTCAATAAAGATGATAAATTTTCATTTCCTTACACATACACAGCACAGTAACTCATTGACACATCAGATTGCAGTTGTCCTTTTTAAGGGCACAATCTCAGACACCCTCCAAGAACTGTCTTGTGGGCAGTGGAAAGGAGACATCTAATGACACCTAAGTAGAGAAAAATAGATCTCATGAGCAGGAAAGAGGGGCACATTTATTATAATTATTCAGTAAACTACCAAAACAGATTTCCAAGGAGTACCAATGTCCTTTCAAAAGTTAAAGATCTATTATGTTTTGGCGACTTTGGTTCTCTTTTTTGCTAACTACTGATATGTAGTTTTCTTTAAATTATAAAGAGCTGACTTCTTCACCAAGTAATGGTGCAATTCATTAATAATGAAGCTTGCTGTTGGTAAGTCAAGCACACAGAACTGAGAAGCACATACTAAATGGTTCATCCATTCAGCTTCCAGTTTTATCCTGTCCTCTCCACAGGGTGCACAATATTTGTTCTTCAGTCACTCAGTCATGTCCAACTCTTTGCAACCCTGTGGACTACAGCACACCAAGTTTCTCTGTCCTTCATCATCTCCTGGAGTTTGCTCAAACTCATGTCCACTGAGTCAGTGATGCCATCCAAACATCTCATCCTCTGTGGTCCCCTTCTCCTCCTGCTTCAGTCTTTCCCAGCATCACAGCTTTTTCCAGTGAGTCAGTTCTTCGCATCAGGTTGCCCAAGTATTAAAGCTTCAGCTTCAGCATCAGTCCTTCCAATTCAGGATTGATTTCCTTTAGGATTGACTGGTTGGATCTCCTTGCTGTCCAAGAGACTCTCAAAGTCTTCTCCAGCACCACAGTTTGTAGGTATAAATTTTTTGGTGCTCAGTCTTTTTTATTGTCCAGCTCTCATATCCATACATGACTACTGCAAAAACCATAGTTTTGACTATATGGACCTTTGTAGGCAAAGTAGCACAATATACTTCCAGATAATATTTCTTGAATGAAGATGAAGTCTAAAGAACTAGACTTGGCCAAGTGATGCTACAAGTCACTTCTCTGTGCTCATGAGTCAGAATTCAAGAAAAACAATGCGTGCACACACTGGATTGTGCAATGTACACATAAGGAATTATTTTATGGTATTTATGAACACCATAAATACCATAAATTTAATAAAATACCACCATAAATTTAATACCACCATAAATTTAATAAAAATTCACCATCTTTACTGAAATGAGTCTTGTGAAAATTAAACTAGTAATAATTTGGTAACAATAATACATTGAATTCTCTTTCCTTCTAAGGTTTCAAAGTGTTTCATATACTGAATATTTTATAGACACAGTTCCTTTTTTTCTTTTTTACATTTTAAATGTCATAATTATATTGACTTTTATTAAGATTTTTATTATGGAAGCAGTTGGAAGCAACTTTAATATTATTTTCTTAATAGTAAATTGAGTTTAACAATTATCTCATACTGTCATTGAAATTCTCCTTTAAGTACAAAATAAGTAATATGTAAGAGAACAGAAATTGGTCCCCAAATCATACTCATCAGTAAGCATTTGGCTCTAGTATAAAGATACAAAGGTTCTATTTGGAACAAGGAAGTTAATGACATTTTAAGGAGATGATATTCAAAAGTTTTAAGGTAGCAATATTTGTTATGTTCTAGGAACACAAGATGAAGCTAGAGAGATGAGCAGGGGGCTGGTCACACAGGTGTATATAAGAACTGTGGAATTTGTTAAGTGTGTTTAAGTAGGTTAGAAAGATGATCCAATGTACAGACATCACTTTGACAGCTGTGAGGATAATGAATCACAAGGAGACAAGAATGGAGTAAAAAGCTACCAGGGGAGAGACATTGGTGGCTTGGACTAGGCTTGAGACAGGCAGTGCTGAAAAAAAACAGAACAGACCACAGCATACACTGATCTATTCTCCATAAAAGAAAAGAAGAACCAAGGACATTTCCAGATTTCTGGCCAGGGTTGGGTGGGGTGGTTCTGCCATTCACTGAGATTGGAAAGAAGATTTGTGCTCAGAGGGCAGTATCAAGAGTCAAAAGTTCAGATATGGACATGTTGAGTTAGTTATTCCCTTCTCCAAGGGATCTTCCTGACCCAGGATTTGAACCTGAGTCTGCTGTACTGCAGGCAGATTGTTTATCTTGGAATCACCAGGAAGCCCATGAGACGCCCATGACACATCAAAAGGGAGATGTCACATAGGCACTGGCTATAGGAGCATGAAGCATAGAGGATGCCTGCTTGACATCTGCATTTTATGTCACAAGCATCTCAGTGCACAATTGAAACCAAAGGGTAGTTGAAAACAGAGGGAGTTTGAAGGTAGTTCTAGGGTCAAGATCTGGGCTGGAAATATAAATTCCATGTCCTAAGTATACATTCCATGTAAAATAACTTAGATCTTTTTGTCTAATTTAAAAGACCACAAATCTGATGGAATGTAAATGAGGAACTTGCTGCTACTTGGGATACTGAAATTTTCATCATGGGTTTTGGACACAAAATTCTCTGAAGACAACTTATTTCTAAGTAATTAATGCAAGTGTACATTTTGGAGAAGATAAGCTGTAAATGTGTCTGTTTCTCCTTGATTGCAGACTCGATTAAACATCAGAGCTTTGCCTTATTAAAATATGTACCTTCACATTAAAAATAAATCTTTAAAAAACTGACACACGGAGACTCATGAAATAATTTCTTTTCAATTATATGTTCCAGAATCTTGGTTAAAAAATATGACTGCAGATCTTCCAAGTTTGGTAAATTATTAGGTAACTTCTAAATCCACACTTTAAAATGTAATTGAGCTCCATTCCCCTTCATGAACAATTCATTTCTGAATCATTTGGTAAAGCTGAGCAAGGCAGAAATTCACACACAAGTAGAGGAACCATGATGACCGAGAGTGGAGTACTGGATCCTGGTTAGGATGAGGACGATGTACATTCAGAGAGGTGGCAGCTCCAACTAAGGTGTCAAACTTTGAGTGGAGGAAAGAAGGCATCCCCATGGGAGGCGGGAGGGGCAGGTGTCCAGTTACAGTTTCAGAGCCCAAGTGAAGCAAAGAGTATTTCTACCTGGGGCTATGACCCAGCACATGGTATCAGAGCCTGAGAAACATGTAGGACTCCCTGTGGGAGGGGACAAGATGGTCTGATGTGGGTATTGAGATCCAGGCAACATGAGGAAGGAGAGTTGTTGCACAGGAGCCCAATGAAGAGAATCAGAGCACTGATAATGAAGAGAGTGTGTCCCCAAGAGATAAAGTGGGAGCAGCAGTGATGAGAGATTATATACATATTAAGAGGGTCTGTGAGCAGCAGCCAACAGCCTGATAGCAATGAGCATGCCTGTCATCTAGATCTTGGTTTCTAAGAATCAAGGCTTCTAGAAAAATGGCTAATTTCAGAACTAAGGAAAGGAAAGTATAAGATGATCTCAAAACAATATGTGCTTTCCAAAAAGCAAGGAAATGCTCAAAGAATAATGGGGGTGTGTCAACAGAAAAGTCAGTTTGAATAAGCTCAGTTCAGTTCAGTCACCCAGTTGTGTCTGACTCTTTGAGACCCCAGGGATCACAGCACGCCAGGTCTCCCTGTCCATCACCAACTCCTGGAGTTCACCCAGACCCACGCCCATCAAGTCAGTGATGCCATCCAGCCATCTCATCCTCGGTCATCTCCTTTTCCTCCTGCCCCCAATCCCTCCCAGCATCAGAGTCTTTTCCAATGAGTCAACTCTTCGCATGAGGTGGCAAAAGGACTGGAGTTTCAGCTGTAGCATCATTCCTTCCAAAGAAATCCCAGGGCCNTATTTGGAACCAGTCTGTTGTTCCATGTCCAGTTCTAACTGTTGCTTCCTGACCTGCATACAGATTTCTCAAGAAGCAGGTCAGGTGGTCTGGTATTCCCATCTCTCTCAGAATTTTCCACAGTTTATTGTGATCCACACAGTCAAAGGCTTTGGCATAGTCAAGAAAGCAGAAATAGATGTTTTTCTGGAACTCTCTTGCTTTTTCCATGATCCAGCGGATGTTGGCAATTTGATCTCTGGTTCCTCTGTCTTTTCTAAAAGCAGCTTGAACATGTGGAAACTCATGGTTCACATATTGCTGAAGCCTGGCTTGGAGAATTTTGAGCATTACTTTACTAGCATGTGAGATGAGTGCAATTGTGCGGTAGTTTGAACATTCTTTGCAATTGCCTTTCTTTGGGATTGGAATAAAAACTGATCTTTTCCAGTCTTGTGGCCACTGCTGAGTTTTCCAAATTTGCTGGCATATTGAATGCAGCACTTTCACAGCATCATCTCTCAGGATTTGAAACAGCTCAACTGGAATTCCATCACCTCCACTAGCTTTGTTCGTAGTGATGCTTTCTAAGGCCCACTTGACTTCACATTCCAGGATGTCTGGCTCTAGATTAGGGATCACACCATCGTGATTATCCGGGTTGTGAAGATCTTTTTGTAGAGTTCTTCTGTGTATTCTTGCCACCTCTTCTTAATATCTTCTGCTTCTGTTAGATCCATACCATGTCTGTGCTTTATCGAGCCCATCTTTGCATGAAATATTCCCTTGGTATCTCTGATTTTCTTGAAGAGATCTCTAGTCTTTCCCATTCTGTTCTTTTCCTCTATTTCTTTGCATTGATCGCTGAAGAAGGCTTTTTTATCTCTTCCTGCTATTCTTTGGAACTCTGCATTCAGATGCTTATATCTTTCCTTTTCTCCTTTGCTTTTTGCTTCTCTTCTTTTCACAGCTATTTGTAAGCCTTCCCCAGACAGCCACTTTGCTTTTTTGCATTTCTTTTCCATGGGGATGGTCTTGATCCCTATTTCCTGTACAATGTCAGGAACCTCATTCCATAGTTCATCAGCACTCTATCTATCAGATCTAGGCTCTTAAATCTACTTCTCACTTCCACTGTATACTCATAAGGGATTTGATTTAGGTCATACCTAAATGGTCTAGTGGTTTTCCCTACTTTCTTCAATTTAAGTCTGAATTTGGCAATAAGGAGCTCATGATCTGGGCTGCAGTCAGTTCCTGGTCTTGTTTTTGCTGACTGAATAAGCTACCACTAGCCAAATATGAGATAATTGAGCATCAACATATATGAGAGTAGAGATTACAGGGCTTCCCTGGTAGTCCAGCAGGTAAAAAATCAGCCTGCAATACAGGAGACCCTGGTTCGATTCCTGGGTCAGGAAGACCCCCTGAAGAAGAGATAGGCTACCCACCCCATATTCTTGGGCTTCCCTGGTGGCTCAGATGGTAAAGAATCTTTCTGCAATGAGGGAAACCTGGGTTCAATCCCTGGATTGGGAAGATCCCTTGGAGAAGGGCATGGCAACACACTCCACTATTCTCGCCTGGAGAATCCCCATGGACAGAGGAGCCTAGCTGGCTACATATAGTCCATGGGGTCACGAAGAGTCAGACACAACTAAGCACAGCACAGCACAGCGGATTATAACCTATTAAACCAGGTGACCATAATAACAAAAACTCACATATTTGTAAATTTAAAGATATTTGCATAAATTCAAAGCACCTCTCACAAACTACTTATTAACTAAAAATGAAAAACAATGTGAAACTTTACAATGGCAGATACCCCTTTATCAAGGGATCAAAGTTAGCATCATTATCACGAGATGAACTGAAATTGTACACTAAGTGACACAATGAGAATACAGTGCCAGGAAGGGATCCAGAATAAGCCACTGTGGCGTAAAAATGATTTTAAGCTAAAGCCATCTGAGTTCCTAAAATCCCTTATCTGCCTAAAAGCAGAGCCTCTCAAAAGAACTAAAAAATTCAATTGTCATAAATCCCATCCCTGGGAACAACAATCTTCTCTCTCAGAAGAAGAAGTTAGTATTACAACCAAACAGTCACAAAACTATAATATATCCCATCTATTCTCCTAAGATCCACTTATCTTTCAAAAAGTCATTTTTTCCTTCAGTGCTCTCTCTTTCTACTCCCCTTCTAGGAAGTTATTTGTTCTCCCGGAAGTGTCCTTCTGGCCCTCTCCATTCCCTATTAAGATGGCATAAAAGTTCCAAAGCCTAACTTCCTCTTTGAGTCATATTTCTTTCTGAACTCCTATGCATACATGCATTAAATTCATTTTTCTTTCCTCTTCTAATCTGTCCTTTTTCAGTTTATTTCAAAGGCCTCCAAACACTGAACTAAAGATGATAAAGAAGGTATTTTCCACCCTCAAAACTGCTTCTTTGATATTCCCACCAAACCTGAATTAACAAAGAAGCATCAGAGAAACCCACACTAAAAGACATCCTACAATAACTGGCCTTTCAAGATCATGAAAGTCTGGCAAAGACTAAAGAAGCATTCCAGACTGAAGGAGACTAAAGAGACATGACTGCTGAATCCAACACATGATTCTGGGCTGGATCCTTTGCTGAGATAACTGGCAAAACTTGAGTAAAGCCTGAAAATTAGATGGTGGTGATGTACCAACGTGAAAGTTTTCAATTCAGTGGTTATAATCTAAGTTATGTAGAAAATGTTTTTGTTTGTAAGAAATGCACATTAGAGTCCTTGAAGGTGAGGATATCATGCCAACAAGTTATTGAATATTTTCAAATGACTTAGGGAAAAATGTTCTTTGTAGTATACTTGCAAAAATTCTGTAAGCATAAGGTTAAAAAATAAATAAATAAGCACTTCCAAAAATGGCACTGGTTTGCTTTATTGCCTTATCCACTTACCCCAACACGGTCCATTGCTGATTTAAAACAAATCTCTAGTGTCAATGGGAGGTGCCATTTTGACTTTTCCAAAACTTCCACTTGACAAATGCAGCCTCCCAACAGTAACCAAGTCTACAATCCACTGTGGTTTCTCTAGAGCAACACTGATAACCTATTCTTAATTGAACAAGAAGGTCATGCCCCCCCCAATTCAATCTTATCAGAATTAAGACATGATTTCATTTGCATTTCACTTGGGCTTTTGAAATAATCACTCTTGTCATGTTCATTGATTATAATTTAGCTTTGTTTAAGCAAGGAATGTGTCACATGAACAGGAGCAATATCTCAATTGTGCATGGGTCTTAATATTATAAAATTACATCAAATGAAATCCTTCTACCAGATAGACCTCCTAGTACTATTAAACAAATTCAAATAAATAGGAGATCTTTTGTCACATGGTTCATTTCACATTTAAGCAACTACTATGTATTCTCTTTAAATGAAAACTTACTAGAAAATGCCCACAATTACATCATTACTTAATAGATATATATCTTTAAGTAAAAGTTAATATTAAAGATATTTAACATTTTATCATTTCACATATTCTGAATCCATTTGAATTTCTCTCAGCCTTTTAGTTGTTACTTACTGAAGAGATCCTAATGTATAAAATGAGAGCAAAGCAGTACATCCAAAACCATCCCTCCCTAAATCCTGGACCACACCAGGAATCCCCACTCACAGAGAATTCACAGAAGAGCTCTGATCACAGGGACACTTGAAAGTCTGCCCAGGAGATTAAATCACACTCAATTCTACAACTTAAACAAATTCACTTTAGTTTCAAAAATCTTGACACTCAGCCTAGCATTTTATTTTAAATAAATATAGTGCACAGTTTTGCTGTTAGTCATATTATATAAACTGCAATATGACAAACCTTCTAAAAACAAAAAGTTTAACGTACATGCTTTTCTCATGTTTGAAGATCACAACCTCCTTCAAGAACATGATTCACTGTTTTTACTTAAAGTGACTTTTTATTAAAGAAACAGAGAGGAATTGCTCTTCATCCGTAAGGCATAATATTCCAGAGAGAAACACTGCCGCAAAAATCACATGGTGATTTGCTGTAATTAATCTTGTCTTCCCAAACGCTAGGTCACAGGCTTTTAAGATGCTAAATTATCTTCCTCCTTTATCTAACCACCTGCTAGTCATAAGATATCAAAATGCCTGCTAGTCATGAGATATCAAAATACAAAACAACAAAATAAGAATGACAGTCAAGAAAAAAAAAATCCCCTCTGTCTGAAGCATTTCCTGTCCATCAACTCATTGAACTTGAGCCAATCCTGCCATGATGGGATGTGGGAAATACATTATTAAGTAGAACTAAGTAAGGCTGGCAGTTCTGCCCTAGTCCCCCAGAAGCCTGTCAGATCCCAAGTAGTTGTAATGATAAACTTGTGCAGAGAAGCTTGGCATGCCCGGGGGTCCAAACTGTCCCAAGATAATTTATTTAAGATTACCTCTGACTTCATAAAACAGTGTATTTCATATAAAGAAAGCATGCTAGTCAGAGGGTAAAAATGGAAACAATCACTTAAAGATACATACTAAAATTTAAAATAGGCTTTGAGGCATCATATGTCAGTTCATACTCTATGAAAGGCCAATGTCAAGACAGAATTAGAACTAAAAGAGATTACTGGGACAAACACCTGTGACAGATAAAGAGGGAGGGTTCAGAAAGAAAGAGAGGAACCCACAGACCACCATAAACCCTTGGCAACCATGAAAAGAAAGAGAAGGATTAAATAGGAGGAGACTCATGTGTTTGGCTCTGAGAAAGTCTGCCAGCTTCGCCTCAAGCGGACTCACTAGAATGAGTCCCCTCTGGGCAGAATTGGCCTGGCCCCAGTTCCTTGCCATGCTCAGTCATCACCGCTGAAGCCCTGTGGGCATGCAGTGGCAAAGCAGAAGATATGGCACCTGCAGGCTGCTGGCCAACTATTAATACTCCCACAGAAGTTCCCTCCTGAAAGCAAGTCAGAACAGCAACCTCATCAACGGCTTCAATGCAGAAACAATAAAACTAGCTAAACAGAACACATATACTTACTACACAAGCCTTTCATGTCATTCGGAGAAGGCAATGGCACCCCACTCCAGTCCTCTTGCCTGGAAAATCCCATGGACGGAGGAGCCTGGTAGGCTGCAGTCCATGAGGTCGCTAAGAGTCGGACATGACTGAGCGACTTCACTTTCACTTCTCACTTTCATGCATTGGAGAAGGAAATGGCAACCCACTCCAGTGTTCTTGCCTGGAGAATCCCAGGGACGGGGAAGCCTGGTGGGCTACCATCTATGGGGTCGCACAGAGTCGGACACGACTGAAGCGACTTAGCAGCAGCAGCATAACCACTGGAGAAGGCAATGGCACCCCACTCCAGTAATCTTGCCTGGAAAATCCCATGGACAGAGGAGCGTGGAAGGCTGCAGTCCATGGGATCGCTGAGGGTTGGACATGACTGAGCGACTTCACTTTCACTTTTCAGGTCATTCTGCCACTTGGAAAGCCTTTCAGGGTTTTCTCATTTGAATGTGATAATGTCCAAACTCCTCAGCAAAGCACATATGTTGCTTTGGGTTCTGGACCCTGCTTTCTCTGGTCAACTCCATTCCCGCCTCCTCTCCATAAGCATCCCACCTGTGCTCTAGTCAGGCATATTCACTCCTGCTCCCCACGTGCCACACGCCCATTTTGCTTCTCTGACTCTTCTCAGGCTCCTTTCTTTCCTGTGGTGTCTGGTTCCCCAGCCTTATCCAAACCGACATCTGACAAATGCATACTGGACCATTCAGAGCCTAGAGTCAGAATTCAGGGAAAGTAGACTAAAAAAAATAATAATAAGAGGTTGGGATCAGAGGATGAGAGTGGAGACTGGAGCAATGCTAGAACGAACCACAGGGTCTCAGAAGAGGTCTATCATAGACTTTTGCCAGTCCCATGCATAGCTGGAGAAAAATCCTTGATAAATATCCACCTGGGCAGAAAACCTGGAACCCTCTTTTTCGTGTGTCCCTCTGCTAAGTTTCTACTCATCCTTCAAGAGTCCCACTGGGTCTGGAAGCCTGTGCATCTGCTTTATCTAATCAGTCAGAGCTCCTGCCTGCCTCTCTCCATCGGACCACTACAGTACTGTACACATTGGAACACTTTTTATATTATACTGAGAATACCGTTTCTTTTATTATTATTATTACATTGAAGCACAGTTGATCTACAATGTTGTGTTTCATTTCTGCTGTACTCAAAAGTGACTCAGTTATACATATATATATATAAATTCTTTTTCATATTCTCTTTTATTGTGCTTTATGCTGTGCTGTGCTGTGCTAAGTTGCTTCAGTCATGGGTGGTGCTTTGCCACCCCATGAACTGTAGCTCACCAGGCTCCTCTGCACATGGGGATTCTCTAGGCAAGAATACTGGAGTGGGTTGCCATTTCCTCCTCCAGGGGATCTTCCCAACCCAGGGATCAAATCTAGGTCTCCCACATTGCAGGTGAATTCTTTACCAGCTGAGCTTCCAGGGAAGCCCATTGTTATGAATTATCCAGGATATTGAATATAGTTCCCTGTGCAATACAGTAGGACCTTGTTGCTTATTCATCCTACATATAATAGTTTGCATCTGTTAATCTCAAGTTTCTAATGCTTCCTTCCCTTATCCCATGGTCCATATCTACCTCCTTACTACCCTAAACTTCTCAACTACATCTTATCAGGCTTTGTGTGCCTGCTCTTTGTAGTGGAAGATAGTTTCATAACAACACAGGTTTCATGAATGAAATAAATTTATCATGTATTAGATAGAATATAGATGATATGCAAATAACCCATCAATACAGTGGCTATATAAAAATAAAAGGAATTTCATAAATCAGGTTTGAGATGTAGTCTCTTAAATCTGCTCCAAAAGAAAATGTCATACAGTTTGTGAGAGTCAAGTTATCTTTTCACATGAATCTTTACATACCTTTTCTGTTCTGTAAATGCCATCTGTAGGCTGATCTGCAATATAAATTATTTCTCTACTTTGATTTTTTTTTCTCCTCTCAATTGGCAGCAACTTGAGGGCTATCTCTGCTATTCATCACTTGCTTGCAGCCCCACTGTGGGTGGTGGTTCAGTCGCTAAGTCTTGTGTGACTTCTACAGCCCCATGGACTGCAGCCTGCCAGGCTCCTCTGTCCATGGGATTTCCCAAGCAAGAATACTGGAGTGGTTGCCATTTCCTTCTCCATGCAGCTCCATGATATTGATCAAACTGAGTATCTTCATGTACATAGGTATAAAGGTATAATGGATGTTAAAATTATCGAGATAATTATTTGAATAGAGATATTAGTAATTTAGGCAACAAAGTTCTTGGTTTTGAATTACCCAGATCATTATTTTAATAATCTTTGCTAAACTTTGCAAATGCAGACAAAATATATGTCTTAAGCACAATAATCGTACTAGTAATTTTCTGGTCTAAGTGAGAAGAAGCTATTAATCTTGCTGCCAAACATCTGTGATATTTCAGAGTCTTGATAACTGTCACATTCCAAAGTGAACTGAATCCCTGGATAAAAACAATATTCCATTAGAATATTGGAAGTTTACTTCTATCACTATTATTCAGAAGGTACTTAAAATACGTTTAAGCACTTTCTGATGCAAAGTTGTTTCTCCTCCTTCTCTTACCACCTCACCCACACTGTCTTAATATGAGACTTTAAGAGCATAATTATAATTTCAGGAGCTTTTTACATTATGTAAGGGAGTCTTTATACCATCAATAAGAAAATAAAAGGAATGCTTATTAAAATCAGGTACAGTGAGCTCAAACCGAGAAAATCTGATTATACACTCTTGGAGGCTTACATTTAACATTAAGTAGAAAAAGAGGGGGGAGGAAGCCTGTCATGAGCTTTGTCACAAAGATTAAAGAAAAATAAAAATGTGGAGAAGCCAGCTCTCAAGAGGTCAAACGAAGCCTGGCTGGGAGGCCAAGACATAGAGACAATTAATGTGAACTACTGTAAGATTTTAGTGCTGAAGGAAAAGAGAAAGGACAGCAGTGAGAAATAGAGACACAATTAAGCAGAGGGTATTGTCTTTCTGTTTAAGACAGCAGAGTTTTCTTTCTGGCAAAAAACTGACAAAGTGAAACAAAACAAGCTAAAGTCAGGGAATAAAAAATGAGAAGCTACTTTGTTTGGAATTCAGGACATGCATCAGGTATAGCTCTATAGATAGTCAGGTATGGATGTGAGAGTTGGACAATAATGATGGCAGAGGGCTGAAGAATTGATGTTTTTGAACTGTGTTGCTGGAGAAGACTCTTGAGGGTCCCTTTGAAAGCAGGGAGATCAAACCAGTGAATCCTAAAGGAAATCAACCCTGAATACTCTTTGGAAGGACTGATGCTAAAAGCTGAAGCTCCAATATTTTGGCCACCTGATGTGAACAGTTGACTCATTGAAAAAGACCCTGATGCTGGGAAAGACTGAAGGCAGGAGAGGGTGACAGAGGATAAGATGGTTGGATGGCATCATCGATTCAACAGACATGAACTTGGGCAAACTCCAGAGGATGGTGAGGGACAGGGAAGCTGGCATGCTGCAGTCCATGGAGTCATGAAGAGTCAGACACACACAACTTGGTGACTGAACAATGACAACGATCAGGTATAGAGTTTCCAACAGCACACCTGGAAAATGGAAATCAGATGAGAGAAAACTATGTGTTAATGTAGATTAATCTCACAAATGTGAGTGAAAAGCCTAGTTTCAGAAGATATCATTGCATTTATATTTTTTAAAGACTCTATATTTTATTTAAGGACTTCTTGTAGCATGTATTTGTTGTTGTTTAGTCTCTAAGTTGTGTCTGACTCTTTTGCAACCCTATAATGTAGCCCACTAGGCTCCTCTGTCCATGGGGATTTTCCAGGCAAGAATACTGAAGTGGGTTGCCATTTCCTTCTCCAGTAGCATTTATATTAAATAGTATGTGAGATTATTACAAAAGATTTTTAAAGAGACATATATATGTGATTGATTAAACTATAAAGAAAAAGGGGAAAATAATATAAAATTTAGGATATTGTTTGGAGGAGATAAGGAAGAGTGATCAGAGCACATAACTCTTCAGAAGTATCAGAAAGGATCTACTGTTAAGCTAAACTAATTGTGTTTGTTATAAATTATTCTTTACACTGCACACATATTTTATATTTCTTTTTTATACATGTAGAATGTTGTCTATAGTTTTTAAAATCAAATATGAAGATAGAAATTACTTGGTTATGTTATATGTTAATGAAAGGAGCCAAGGTGAATGTTAGAAGTGGAAGCTATGAAAAGAAAAGGATAACCGATGGAGGTGGACATGGATCCCAGAAGAGAAATAGTTTATGAGTCCCTGAGACGGACGAACGAACCTTTCAGGGAAGGGTCAACTATTCCCAGAAGTCAGGGAATGGTAGAAGGATGAAAACATGAAAACCAAGCATGCAGTGGCTTGAAGCAGATGTGACTGCTGATTTTGCAAGTCAAAACCAGTCAAACACTGACAATTTCAGGTCTGTTCAATATGTGGAAAGGCTGTGGTACAGTGAGGTGGTAAGCACTGAGGTTTGTCATCTGGACCAGGAAACAGGAGGTGAGGACACCTGAGGAGGATGGTGTGAGCCAGCACGTGGAAAGCACAAGAGACTCCCAAGAGGACCTCGAGGCAGTCCTGAAAGCAAGCTCCAGGCTGCAAACCTCAGCTGAGTCAGGGCAGTGACTTGGAAAGTTGCGGTGTTGTCTCCAGCAGCCCTGAGCAATCCAGTTGTCAGAGGTGAGTGCCTGTTCACATGACTGTGAGTGCACGTCCTTCTCACCCTTAGAATGACTCTCCTACCATGAAACCAAGTCAGCTAATGGAGAGTAAATGGAATGAAGAAATCAAAACAAACTGCTGCCATAGTGGCTTTAAGTGAGTAGAGCAATTCTTCAAAGTTTCTTTTATAATAATGATTCACTGAAAAATCATAAAATGATCCATGCTTTTGCAGTTCAAATATAAGCTATCAAAGATTATACATTTTTCTTTCAAAATTCAGTAATATTAAACATACATTTGCTTCTTCCAATAGCACTAATCATATAAGTGATCACCAGTGTAAATTAGCAAGAAAAAAATTTTTTTGAATTAAAAAAAAGAGAGAGCACTATGTCTGGACACCATTTATCAAAATAATAACAATAATAAAGAGGATTCCACTACTCAACATAATCTAGAATTTGCTTGTATGAAAGTGATACCTTCCTTGGTCATACATTCTGTCTGAACAAGGAGAAAGGAAATCTGTGATCTACTAATTATTGTGAATGTTCTGTTACATTTATCAACAGAATTCAAATAAGTAATTAGTGATCACTAATGCAGTCACATGTCAGATACCTCTCAGCATGGAGGGGATCATCAGTGTGAGGAATTTGACAGATGTTCCATCCATGTGTTTTTTGCAAATGTTCTTACCTGGTGCAGCTGTATCTAGTGATAGAAAAAGAGATGCAAGGCAAGGCTGCCAGTGGCAGAAATAATATGAAATTAAGCTATGGCAGATTTGGAAGATGAAGGGTGCAGTGATGGGTATTTATTTCTTTTACTTTCCTAAATTATATGATTTTTTAAAAGAGAAAAGATTGCTGGGAGAAATATCAATAACATCAAGTATGCAGATGACACCACCTTTATGGCAGAAAGTGAAGAAGAACTAAAGAGCCTCTTGATGAAAGTGAAAGAGGAGAGTTAAAAAGTTGGCTTAAAACTCAATATTCAGAAAACTAAGAATATGGCATCCGGTCCCATGACTTCATGGCAAATAGATGGGGAAACAATGGAAACAGTGAGAGACTTTATTTGGGGGGCTCCAAAATCACTGCAGATGGTGACTGCAGCCATGAAATTAAAAGACACTTGCTCCTTGGAAGAAAAGCTTATGACCAACCTAGACAGCATGTTAAAAAGCAGAGACATTACTTTATCAACAAAGGTCTATCTATTGAAAGCTATGGTTTTTCCAGTAGTCATGTATGGATGTGAGAGTTGGACTATAAAGAATGCTAAGTGCTAAAGAATTGATGCTTTTGAACTGTGGTGTTTGAGAAGGTTCTTGAGAGTCCCTTGGTCAGCAAGGAGATCCATCTTGTCAATCCTAACATTCATTGGAAGGACTGATGTTGAAGCTGAAACTCCAATAGTTTGGCCACCTAATGCAAAGAACTGACTCATTGGAAAAGACCCTGATGGTGGGAAAGATTGAAGGCAGGAGGAGAAGGGGACAACAGAGGATGAGATGGCTGGATGGCATCACCGACACGATGGTCATGAGTTTGAGTAGGCTTCAGGAGTTGGTTAAGGACACGGAAGCCTGGCGTGCTGAAGTACATGGGGTCGCAAAGAGTCAGACATGACTGAGTGACAGAACTGAACTGAACTTTCCTAAATTATATGATTTTTTAAAGAGAAAAGTTGAGTATTATATTCACAAAACCATCACCAACAACCACAAAAACAGTCCCCTCATTTCCTCTTGGGAAATTTGAATTTTTATAACTTTTATCACATCAATTTAGAATATTATTAATTTAAAAGAACTGGTAAAATCCAAAATGTCTGAGGATTTCTCAAAATTACAATAAAATTATGAGCAAACAAAAATATATAAATAATGCAGCTAAAGAGATCGAAACAACTTAAATGCCCATCAAGAGATGAATGATTAAGGAAGACGTGGTGCATACATACAGTAGAAAACTACTCAGCCATAAAATAAAAAAATAATGACATCTGCAGCAACATTTATGGGTCTAGAGGCTTATCATACTAAATGAAGTAAGTCAGAAAGAAAAAGACAAATACCCTATGATATCACATATATGTAGTATCTAAACTTTGACACAAATGAGCTTATTTACAAAATAGAAACAGACTCATAGACCTAGAAAACAGATTTGTGGTTTCCAGCGGGGGATAGGGGAATGATGGAGTCAGAGTATGGGATTAGCAGATGAAAATAATTATATATAGAATGGATAAACAACAAGGTCCTACTATTTAGTGCAAGGAAGTTAAATTTGATACCCTATTATAAATCATAATGGAAAATATGAAAAAGAATATATATATGTATATGCAAAACTGAATCCCTTTGCTGTACAACGGAAACTAACACAACATTGTAAATCAGCTATACTTCAAAAATAAATTTTTAAAATACATAAATAAAAAGTTGATACCAAAATTTTCCTTAAAATTTTTAATCTTCTATGGAGAAGGCAATGGCACCCCACTCCAGTACTCTTGCCTGGAAAATCCCACGGGCGGAGGAGCCTGGTAGGCTGCAGTCCATGGGGTCGGGAAGAGTCAGACATGACTGAGCGACTTCACTTTCACTTTTCACTTTCATGCATTGGAGAAGGAAATGGCAACCCACTCCAGTGTTCTTGCCTGGAGAATCCCAGGGACGGGGGAGCCTGGTGGGCTGCCGTCTATGGGGTCACACAGAGTCGGACACGACTGAAGTGACTTAGCAGCATACTATGACCTGCCAATATCTGCAGAGCACCCAGTGTGCGTAGGAAACTGTCAGTCCCATGTCCATAAATGTCAGAAATACTAATAAATATAAAGTCTAAGAGTAGAGAAATTTTTTAATGTTTTAGTTGTTTTCTTAAGCCCCCTCAAAATGTAAACTGTACTGATTTTTCACACAAGTTCATAATGTAGGTCTGATACTTTCATTTGAAAATTATTCCAACACCAAGTGTCCTTTATCACCATTTTCATATTTAAATGTTAACGTGTTAAGTTTTAGCCACTAGGAAACCATCACAAGTTTTATATCCCTGCCTTTTTGATAACTACTGTCAAAAAAAAGACCACTTTGTTATGGGCTCTGGATTTTAACTACCATTATGTGCAGTATTTCCTTTAAATTCAATCACAGGACTTTCCTAGGTGTCCAGTGGTTAATACTCCAGGCTTTCAATGCACGGGGTTCAAATTTCCTTTAAATTTAATTACAGGACTTCCCTGGGTGTCTAGCGGTTAATACTCCAGGTTTTCAATGCAGGGGATTTGAATTTGAGCTCTGGTCAGGAAACTAAGACCCCACATGTTGTGCAGCACAGCCAAAACAAAATAAATAAAATAATGGGCTGTAAGGTAAAGGGCACTAAAATTCAAGTTAGAAGATCAGTGCTTAAAAGAAAAAAAAATTCAATCAGACTCTGGATCAGAGTAGTAACCTTCTGGTATAACACAATCCAGTCAAGAAATGTGTGGTGAGTCCCTTCTAACATCATTACCAGGAAAACCTTTCCCACCTGACCAGTGAATTTAAAAGCAATTGTTCTGAACAGATACCATGTTCATTAATTTTTTATTAAAAAAAAATCATTTCCTAATATCAGGTTTCATAAGAGATTTGTAAAAATTACTTAATTAAGCATATAGGAGTCTCAGCCAGAACCTGAAATATTTTCTGAGCCACTTTCACTCAAATTAGTTGTTTCTTATAATCATTCCCTCTGAAGAAACAATTTGTGAGCTCTGTTCTTCCTGAGTATGCCTTCACAAATGCACTATTAATGTTTCAGATAGTATAATGGAACAAACTGTCCAGGGCAGGCAACAGGAGCTGCCTTTCCACAGCCTCCAAAATTACAATTGATTTTGACATGTTTCAGCTGGCTGGCATTTCCACAAAGGGTTCCAACCACTTGGGAGAGGGGAAAACTACTGACATGACCCTTTTTCCAGGCAACTCAATCTAGTTGCAAGAATTATAGCCAACCCATCGAGAATGGCTATACAGCTAGTCAGAATTGTTTTGGTGGGGAAAGGGTAAGGTTTTCTCCTTTTTTCCCCATCCTACACAGAAGGAACTATGAAGATAAATTTGCTGTACCTAATACAATGTACTAAGCGACCAGTACTTTCAAAACATTGAAATATAGTGAAAATAATGCAAGACAATAAATATAAAATAAAAATATAATATAAATATAAAATAAAATAAATATAAAATAATAAATAATAATAATAATTATTTATAAAATAAAAATAAAATAAAAATAAAAAAAATAAAAAATAAAATAAAAAAATAAAATTAAATTAAAAAATAAATAAATAATAAATAAATAAAATAATAAATATAAAACAATAAATATAAAATAAAATAAAAAACAAAAAATAAAGAAGACTGGTATTCTGGCATAGCTTCTAGCACTGGCCAGAGGGGTGGCCTTGGGTGAGTCACTAAGTGTTTTGGGGCTTTAACTTCCTTAGCAGGGAAATGAAGGCAATGGGGAACATGAATTTTCAAATCCTGACACACTTACAAGTTTAGGATTCTGTGATTCACTCTTCACTAAAGGGTCATGAGACTTTCGCAAGAAGACAAGTAAATCACACATGACACCCTATATTTGGACTTCCTTGGTGGTTCAGATGGTAAAGAATCTGCCTGTAATGTGGGAGACCTGGGTTTGATTCCTGGGTGGGGAAGACCTCCTGGAGAAGGGAATGGCTACCCACTTACCCCAGTATTTTTGTCTGGAGAATTCCAAGGACAGAGGAGCCTGGTGGGCTACAGTCCATGGGATCAGAGACCCAACTGAATGACTTTTAACACCCTCTATTTATCCAGTACTATAACTTCTGTTTCAAAAAGGACTTCCAACATCCCATATCTACTGCAGGCTCCAGGATGTAAACTCAGCCTTCACTGCAAAGCTCTGTGTGTACCATTTGACATCTTAACAAATGCATAAAAAATGCCAAAAAAATAAATTAGCAAGGGCGCTGTCAGCCAGACATGAAGTGAAAAGGATAATCTGTGCCAAAAAATGTCCTCCCTCGTGTAAAGAAACTGGTAATTGGAAGTAAGAGGAATTCCCCACCTCCAGGAACAGACTGTGCAGAGGCGGGGCGACCCTGCCAATATCCAAACCTTTGCCAGAAGCAGAGGCAGCATGGGGAGAGAAGAAAGCTCTTCCACCCCCGCTACTCCGACTATTTACAGGGAACCATTCCAACTTCTGGCAGGAAGCTGCTGGCAGAAGTAAGTATTCCCTTCTGTAGGAGCGGAAGGGATTTCAGTGTGACAGTTGTGCAACAGCAAAATCAGATCAAGTCTTGATAAAGGGTTTTTTTGCACATCAGTTCAGCACTTCCCTTGAAACAGTCCCAGGCTTTACAGACTCTAGGCTGGGTAGAGGGCAAGGGTGGTGGCTCCTTCCACACAAAGCAGTCAAGAGCCAGATCTTCTGGGGTTGGTAAAAGGTTTCTGAGAAATGGACAAATATTGACTTCAAGCGCTAACAACTAGCTTGAAAATAGAGTTTATTGAATCCCAAAACACAACCAGGGATGTGATCCACTGCTATTTCACCTCAATGATGAAGTGGTGTACACATAACAAGAGTGGAAACTGTTTACATTACCCTAATTGAAGGGCAGCCTGGGATCTGTCAAAAAAAAGGAAGAGAAATCCTTCCAAGAAGATGAGCTGACAATTCAAAAGATAAAACATGATTAGAGATTTTCCCAATATAACATATAAAGGCATATATTTGAACAACAAAGAAATGCATTCCTTGACCCAACCAGAACAGCATGGTTCCTTCAAGGAAATCATGAATTAAAATGGTTTATCGTTGCTATTTAGTTGCTCAGTCATGTCCGCCAGTTTCCTCTGTCCATGGGATTTCCCAGGCAAGAACACTGGAGTGAGTTGCCGTTTCTCTGAAGATCTTTCCAATTAGTGACAATAAATGATGTTTTGGCCATCTCCTTAGTGTTGAGAAAGCTGTACCCTATGCTCCCCCACTTTACATGCCAAGTCTGAAAAATAATCTTCCTGAAAAAAGGACATACTTTTACACACACAGAGGATGTGCTGAGCATTCATATTTTTGATGCTGTTGTAATTATTAAAATCAAATCAGAAGAGTCCCCTTCCTCCCTGCAACTGGGCCCCTGTCAGATCAGGGATATTTCAGCTGCACCAAAGACTGCATGGGCTTCCTTCCTTCTTCCCTCCGGAGCCTGAGACAGAACTCTAGCTCATCCCTGGCTATCTGATGATTTGAGGGGCCAGCAGGGTTGCGGGGGAGTGGGACTGCCCATGGAGGCTTACAAAGGAGCCTTGCTCTGCCTAAATTCCGAGCTTCCGGGCAAACACTGCCTGGTCTTGTCCTCAGCCAGCATTTCAAGTAGAGAGGCTGTAGGTTTCCGAAGAACCAGGGCTGCTTCTGAGCAAAAGATGGAGTGGGCTCAGAAGCCCAGGACAGGTGCTCTTGCAGTCCAGGTGGTGTTCTCAAGGTTCCACCATGCCGCCCTCTGGACTTGAGGACCACATGTATCCCACAGAGTGGCCATTTCCAGGCATGTGCTGTGCTCTGCCCTGACCCCACTGGCTAGTCTGAGGATTTGAGAGCCTTGGGTAGCATTGTGGGCAGAGACTGTTAGGAGGTAATATAAGTTGAGAGTAATCTTTTAGCAGAACAGTTTGAGTTAAAATAAAGGGATTGGAAAAGAGAAGAAAAAAAAAAAAAAAGACATGCTTACTAAAAGCAAACTAGTCAAAAAAACACTTAGGTAGAAAATGACGAAACACTGGCATCTTTTGTGGCTCAGGTCATGTGCTCCCAAGGCAGTCTGGTCCGCTGAACGCGATCTTTGATCAGGCTCTTTATATGAAGCTGTTCCTGGCACAGGAGGCTTGGAAATTATGTAAAACATCTGCCCACTGCACATGTGACTTTGATGTTTGAGCTGGTCATTTCTGGCCCCCAGGCAATGATGTGACCCCATTTGCTGAAAAATTACTTCATCTCTGTTGCCATAACACTAGGTGTGTACCTTCACGTTTTTCTTTGGTGTTTCTCCCTCATGAGATCAAACTCCTTGAAAGCAGGGACAGTAAAAGAAGATAGTATGCCTTAATCCCCAGGGCCCTAGGTATTCCTCCCTTGAATTTCTACTACAGATGAGCTTTTTCTGTCAAGACTTCTAACTTGATCTCAACTTTAAGATTCTATATCTACTGACCACTGCATTCTATCCATTAGAGATAACTACATGTTTTCTTCACTCTTAATTTTGCTGCTTAATTCTGTCAATTTATTCTGATTCAGTTTTATTCCTGCAGTTCTATAAGGCTGCACTGGCTGACTCAGTCTTATGGAATCATACTTTACAAATCCTACTGTGTGCCAAGAGATGAGCTACTCGCTACAGAAACCAAAATGAATGAGAAATCAAAATGAGTACAACATCAAAAACTCACAATTTAGGGAATTATGGGGCTTTGACTGAAAGATGAATAGATGTTAGTTTAACAAAGAAAAGAGGGAAAACAAGGAGGCGGGAACAGTTGCCAGAAAGGTATGAAAGTATGAGTGAATCTGGCATGTTGGAGTTTGAGTGCTAAAGCGTGTTGAGATACCACCCATGGTGAGCCTAAAAGATAAGCAGGTCACCGAGGGCCAATTACATCATGCTAGAGAGGCTGACCTTCATTATAAAGGCAATGAAAGACACTAGGAAGCAAGACAATGAACAGACAAGCTGGATATGAAACTAGAAGCAAAACGGCTGGTTTTAAGGACAGCTGTAATAATCTAAGCAAGAAAGGATCAAAACCTTCATGGAAGCCATTGCACTTGAAATGGATAAGAATGGACCATACTGAATAAAATGACAGGTGGGATTAACAAAAGGGATTAGTAGGGATTTGCTGGGTAGAAACAGGAAAATGGTGAGGGGAAGAGTAAGAGATGAGAATCATTCTGATTTTGCAATCATTTTGGTTTCTATATTAAGTAGCTCATCTCTTGGCACATAATAGGATTTAATAACCACTTACAGTTGAGTAATGTAAACATAAGTAAACATGGAAGGCATGTTTTTGGACAATAACAACACTTCGCATTTATTAAGCAGTTCAGGCAATATTTTCTAAGTGATTTACATGCATTACCTAATTTGATCTTCTCAAGAACCCTGGAAGACAAGCATCCATTTATCAGAGGAGGATAATAGTGCAACAAAAGGAGAAATCATCTGCACAAGGTCACTGAGTTGTCAAGGAACAAAGGAAGACTCTGACTCCAGAGCCCTGCTCCAGTCCCTGGGATAAAGAATTCAGAAGGAAGTTGAAAATGGACAAGGAATTAAGATCATGAGTTCAGCTGTACACACATGGGGTTGTTGTTCAGGAGTTTGTTAAATGTGTATGAGAAGATACCTTAGTAGGGCTAAGATACATGATTCCAGAATTCATTGGGAGGTTCTTAGCTAGGAATTTAGGAATCTTCAGGGTATAGATGGTATTTGGAACCTGGGGGTGGAAGGTATTATGAAGTTTTAAAAAAGAGGTAGAGAGAAAGACAGAAAAAGACACCTTTGATCTCTGCCTGGACCTTGAAGCCTAAAGTCTCAAGTAGCCAATGCCACTTTGAGTGAACACACTGAATAATTCTGTCAGCAATCAAGGTATGAGAAAACGAAGCTTGAGAAAAAGGTGGTAGCACTAATGGTTTCAGAAACAAGACCTGAAGTTTTGGTGAATCCTTGCCTTTTTGGTCCAGAAGAAAACAAAAAATCCATATAATGCAATTTTTTAAGGAATCTCCACACTGTTCTCCATAGTGGCTGTACTAATTTGCATTCCCACCAACAGTGTAAGAGGGTTCCCTTTTCTCCACACCCTCTCCAGCATTTATTGCTTGTTGACTTTTGGTTAGCAGCCATTCTGACTGGTGTGAAATGGTACCTCATTGTGGTTTTGATTTGCATTTCTCTGATAATGAGTGATGTTGAGCATCTTTTCATGTGTTTGTTAGCCATTCGTATCTCTTCTTTGGAGAAATGTCTACTTAGTTCTTTGGCCCATTTTTTGATTGGGTCATTTATTTTTCTGGAATTGAGCTGCATAAGCTGCTTGTATATTTTTGAGATTAGTTGTTTGTCAGTTGCTTCATTTGCTATTATTTTCTCCCATTCAGAAGGCTGTCTTTTCACCTTGCTTATAGTTTCCTTTGTTGTGCAGAAGCTTTTAATTTTAATTAGATCCCATTTGTTTATTTTTGCTTTTATTTCCAGGATTCTGGGAGGTGGATCATAGAGGATCCTGCTGTGATTTGTCAGAGAGTGTTTTGCCTATGTTCTCCTCTAGGAGTTTTATAGTTTCTTGTCTTATGTTTAGATCTTTAATCCATTTTGAATTTATTTTTGTGTATGGTGTTAGAATGGATAAGAAAGCTGTGGTACATATACACAATGGAGTATTACTCAGCCATTAAAAAGAATACATTTGAATCAGTTCTAATGAGGTGGATGAAGCTGGAGCCGATTATACAGAGTGAAATAACCCAGAAAGAAAAACACCAATACAGTATACTTACACATATATATGGAATTTAGGAAGATGGTAATGATAAACCTGTATGCGAGACAGCAAAAGAGACACAGATGTATAGAACAGCCTTTTGGACTCTGTGGGAAAGGGAGAGGGTGGGATGATTTGGGAGAGCGGCAATGTAACATGTATGATATCATAAGTGAAACGAATCGCCAGTCTAGGTTTGATGCGGGATGCAGGATGCTTGGGACTGATGCACGGGGATAATCCAGAGAGAAGGTGTGGGACGGGAGGGGGGAGTGGGGGTCGGGATTGGGAGTTCATGTACACTCATGTCTATGTATAGCAAAACAAATACAGTATTGTAAAGCAAAACAAACTAAAAAATAAAAATTAATTAAAAAAAATCCATATAATGAACCAACACAATTACTATAACTATACTATTCTTCAAGTGTCTTGTCCTTTTCTTTCCATATTCAGTGTACTTCTGCCTGGTGTGGGACCTGGTTCAGAGAAAGACACAGTGCTGTCCCCTAGGGGTTGGCAGTCTGGTGGGGAGCAGGCAGAGGCAAGCTATTAATAATGATTACATACACATTGGGCTTCCCTGGTGGCTCAGCTGATAAAGAATTCACCTGCAATGCGAGAGATCTGGCTTTGATCCCTGGGTTGGGAAGATCCCCTGGCGAAGGAAATGGCTACCCACTCTGGTATTTTGGCCTGGAGAATTCCATGGACTGTATAGTCCATGGGGTCACAAAGAGTTAGACACGACTAGCAACTTTCACTTTCACACATTCGGGGCTGTTGTATGACTGTTGTATACAGTGATTTTTCAACTGTGGGCAATTTTGTCCTCAGAGGACAGAAGGCAATGTCTGGAGATATTTTTTTATTGTTCAACTTGCTCTGCTCTTAAGGCTGAAGTTACTGGCAAGAGGTGACTCAGTAGTAAAGAATCCATCTGCCAAGAAGGAGATGTAAAAGATGAGAGTTCAATCCTTGAGTCGGGAAGATCCCCTGGGGAAGGAAATGGTAACCCACTCCAGTATTTTTGACTGGAAAATCCCACGGACAAGAGCAGCCTTAGGGGCTACCGTCCAAGTGGTTGCAAAGAGTCAGACATGACTGAGCACAGCACAGAAAGAGAAGGAGAGACTACAGATGTGACTAAACATCCTACAATGCACAGGACAATCTGCCACAACAAAGGATTATCTGATTCAAACTATCAGTAGTGAGAAGGCTGAGAGATCCTGCTGTAATGAGGGGGAGCAGACAAAGTCCAGGGCAGAGGGACAAAAACTCAAGGCTGCCTTTGAGGATCAAGCAACCTCAACATTGGAGCAGATTGCAAGAGAGGAAATTTGCCAGGAAATGAGTGGATATCTGATGTTAGTGCACCCATGTTCCTTGTTGAGCAGTATTCTTTTTTTTTTTTAACAGTCCCAATACATTATCAGCATTTATTAAGCACTTATTATATGCATGGACAGAGGAGGCTGGTGAGCTACAGTCCATGGGGTTGCAAAGAGTTGGAAAGGACTGAGAGACTAACACATATGCAATGCAATCCCCCTATGATATGGAGGAGAAATATCCATAAGAAAGATGGGTTCACACCCTTAAAGGTATAAAGAACACTAACTCTTAGCAAGCTTTTTCACATCCTTCATCATTTAAATCTCAGAGTAATTCTTGTGAAGCAGGTAGTACTTGATGCACTTTGTAAATTCAGAAATGGCTCACTGAGATTAAATAACATACTTCACACCACACAGAAAGTGGTGATGCTACTCAAACACTGACACATCCTGATCCTCCTGCTCCTTCTGCTCTCTGCATGATAGCACCCTGCAGAATGTGGGCCACCTGACATGACAAAAGACACCTGTTATTCCATCAAAATGGGACACAGAAAGTTTGCTCTATAGCTACAGTGAAGAATTTCAGAGTGCTTCTTGTTTAAAACTAGATGACTGCAAGGGTAGGGGGAAGAATAAGTTAGGAGTCTGGAATTAACAAATACATACTGCTATACAAGGGCACCCCACTCCAGTACTCTTGCCTGGAAAATCCCATAGATGAAGGAGGCTGCAGTCCATGGAGTCGCTAAGAGTCGGACATGACTGAGCGACTTCACTTTCACTTTTCACTTTCATGCATTGGAGAAGGAAATGGCAACCCACTCCAGTGTTCTTGCCTGGAGAATCCCAGGGATGAGGGGAGCCTGGTGGGCTGCCGTCTATGGGGTTGCACAGAGTCAGACATAACTGAAGTGACTTAGCAGTAGCAGCAGATACATAAAATGGGCTTTCCTTGTAGCTCAGCTGGTAAAGAATCTGCCTGCAATGCAGGAAACCTCAGTTTGATTCCTGGGTCAGGAAGACCTGCTGGAGAAGAGAAGGGCTTCCCACTCTAGTATTCTTGGGCTTCTCTGGTGGCTCAGCTGGTGAAGAATCCACCTGCAATGTGGGAGACCTGAATTCAATCCATGGGTTGGGAAGATTCCCGGAGAAGAGAAAGGCTACCCACTCCAGTATTCTGGCCTGGAGAATTCCACGGACTGTATAGTCCTTGGGGTCTCAAAGAGTCAGATAGGACTGAATGACTTTCACTTTCATACAAAATAGATAAACAACAAGGACCTGCTGTATGGCACAGGGAATTATACTCAACACCTTGTAATAAGCTATAATGAAAAAGAATCTGAAAAAGAATATGTGTGTGTGTGTGTGTGTGTGTGTGTGTGTGTGTGTTACTGAATCACTTTACTGTACACCTTTCAGGTGAAACTATAACAACATTGTAAATCAACTAGAAGTGAAGTGAAAGTGAAGTCGCTCAGTCGTGTCCGACTCTTTGCGACCCCGTGGACTATAGCCCACGGGTTCCTCTGTCCATGGGATTCTCCAGGCAAGAATACCGGAGTGGGTTGCCATTTCCTTCTCCAGGGGAATCTTCCTGACCCAGGGACCAAACCCAGGTCTCCCGCATTGCGGGTAGATGCTTTAACCTCTGAGCCACCAGGGAAGCCAGTAAACTATGAAAGAAAGTGAAAATGAAAGCCACTCAGTTGTGTCTGATTCTTTTTGACCTCATGGAATTTCTCCAGGCCAGAATACTGGTGTGGGTAGCCTTTCCCTTCTCCAGGGGATCTTTCCAATCCAGGGATCAAATCCAGGTCTCCTGCATCTTTACCAGCTGAAACAGCAGAGAAGCCCTTAAATCAACTATACATTAATGAAAATAGAATAAAATATTAAAAAAGAACACACTAGATAACTGAGAGGTATAATAAGATCTTGTTTCTCCAAGATCCAAACAATGAAGATAAAATAAAATTATATGATTTATAATCATGTCTGTCAGGCCTGAAATCTTATAATCAAAGAAAATTAAATTATAGTCAAAAATAGTTTGAAGGCTGTTGGGCATTTAATGTTTTATACTTTTTTGGAAACTGATAAAGCATTCATAGCATTACTTGATGAACAACCAAGAACAAGTTCCTTCACTTTAATAGAATATTCTTAGGTGGAGAATTGTTACTTCACATGGTCCAGTGAGAATCAAGGGAGAAGGTATAAACAAAGTACCTAGCAAGGTACACAGAGTACATGCTAACAAATGTTAGACATTTTCCTTCACAGAAAGAAGTTCAAGTTCTAAAGTGATAATTACCTCATACAGCCCTTTATATTTGGAAAGGCCACCTTTCACAGGGGTCATTACAGTGAAGCTGGCTTGGTGAAATACGGTTCCTGCTCAAGTGTGCATCCCAAATTGCTTCAGCCGTGTCCGACTCCTTGTGATCCTATGGGCTGTAGAGCCAGCCAGACCTTCTGTTCATGGGGTTCTGCAGGCAAGAGTTCTGGAGTGGGTCGCCGTATACCCTCTTCCAGGGGATCTTCCTGCCTCAGGAACTGAACGCGCATTTCTTGTCTCCTGCACTGGCAGGCAGGTTCTTTACCACTAGCACCACCTGGGAAGCCCAATTCCTGCTCCTAGCTTTCCTTAACCCTGTTCCATGAGCTCACACCTCCCTCTTCCCCTAACGGTACAAACACTGACATATCTACTTCCCTCATCTTTATTCTCAGCACAGGCCTTCACTGCTCTTTTCAAAACCTACACTTAGCACTCTGAACAGCACACTTCAGTAGAACATGCCCTGGGCTGGGAATCAGAAGACCCTTTCCCACTTCTCAATCTGCTTCCTGCTTTGACGAATATTCTGCTCATATCTTGCTATATGACCAGGTCCTAATTCGAATTCTTTGTTCTCTGATATGTAAAAATTAGATGACTTTATTAGAAGATTTTCTATCATCTATAATCTATGCTAGACTATAGTAATATTTTTATATTTTATTTTATTTTTATATTCAACATAAAATATTAGATGAATGATCAACAGTTTTTTAATAAGCATTTTTGTCTTCTCCTTAAATATGATGATCAGTGTTAAAATTACTGCCATTCAGTGATATGTTGAATGACATGAGTTATATGGTTTTGTAAGCATATATACTTTTAACGGTTGAAGTAATTTACAGAAACTGAATGTGCAATTTATGCTTTCTGTAAGGATACTGAAACACTTCCTTTTTTAGTCTCAGTAATTTTAGTGTTTATAATTGAGTGATGCAAGTATTTTTTAGGTATTGGAATTATTTTAAAAATCAAATATGTGCTTACATATTTGATTTTTGATAATTTTTATTTCAATAAATAAATAATTTTATTTATTTTATTTTATTATTAATTATAATTAATAATTGATGTTATTATTAATATATATCATTATTTGATATTTTTCAACATAAAAGTCAATTGTCTTTGTTTCTGGTAACAAAATTGAAAAGCATGATTACCTAATCATGCCACTTACAAAAAAATTCATTAGTAGAAAAAATAGAAAAACTTTATGAACTTAGATTATGGAGTGAAAACACACATAATCAGAAATGCACGTCACATCAACAGACTCTGCACTTATCTAGGCAATGAGCTGTCACACTCTGAAGACAGGTCTCATTTTCCCTGAGTACAAATATAATACCTCTCTTGAGAATGCATTCTGGGGATTATTTAATTTAGGAAGTATCCAGGTAGCTAATTT
>SJXQ01011554.1:0-10504 GCA_006408695.1 Aepyceros melampus | reverse complement strand
CCTTTTTTATGTAAAGCACCCGATTTTGATAAAGGTCAGGACTGCTGACCCCCACATGACTCTGTATTCATCCCTATGTGTAAAAAAGGTATACAAGCAAACCTGAAAATAAAGAAAAGGGGATCAGTTTCTGGAAAGGCTGATTCCTCCTGTGTCGTTCTTTCTTTCTCCTTCTGGCTGAATCTCCCATCTGGGGAGTGGGTACTCACCAAGCCTACTAACTCTGCCTGGGCTTCTAAGATCGGACCGAGGAGGCCTCAGTGCCTCCTCTCCTTCGGGAGAATGGAAAGACGCCTGTGGCCTACGTAGGTGGTGATTGGTATTCCACATAAATCAAGTTATTCAGCCTTCTTTTCTCCATCTAAATTTTGCTACTATACTATTATTTCCTAACCTAATCTTATATTTATAAAAGTGCTTTCATCGCCAACTCCGTCTCCACCTTCGAATCACCCTGGATCCACCAGGGCTGGACCCCGGCAGGTTGCCATTTCCTTCTCCAGGGGATCTTTCTGGCCCATGGATCCAAACCGGGTCTCCTGCATTGCAGGAGGATTCTTTACTGTCTAAGCCACTAGGGAAGCCTGTTATGGTTAACTGTTTACTTATTTGCTTACCAATTCCTTGAGACTTATTGTTATCTTATTTCTCTCCTTTTCTCCAAGCCAGTTAGCCAACTGCCTTATAATAACAAAAATCAGTTATGTTTATTGAATATCTTCTAGGCATTATCTCAGTTAACCCTCACAAAAACCATTTAGGTAAATATTTATGATTATTTTACATTTTTTTTAAATGCTGAAACTGAGATTTGGAGAGATGTTTAAGGTCATTTCCTTGGTAGAGGCTGAGCTAGAACATCAACACAGTATTATAGGCTGAATGTTTGTGTCACTCTAAAATTCATATGTTGAAATCTAACCCTTAATGTGATGGTGTTTGGAGGTTGAGCCTTGGGGAGGTGACAGCAGAGCCCTCATGAATGGGATTAAGTGTCCTTATGAGAGAGACATCAAAAACCATTTAGGTAAATATTTATGATTATTTTACATTTTTTTTAAATGCTGAAACTGAGATTTGGAGAGATGTTTAAGGTCATTTCCTTGGTAGAGGCTGAGCTAGAACATCAACACAGTATTATAGGCTGAATGTTTGTGTCACTCTAAAATTCATATGTTGAAATCTAACCCTTAATGTGATGGTGTTTGGAGGTTGAGCCTTGGGGAGGTGACAGCAGAGCCCTCATGAATGGGATTAAGTGTCCTTATGAGAGAGACACCAGCTCTCTTGCCTCTTCCGCCGTGTAGGACACAGCAAGGAAATAGGCCATCTGTGAACCTGGAAGTGAGCTCTCTCTAGACACTGAATTGATGGTATCTTAATCCTGGACTCCCCAGGAGCTCCCTGACTCCAGAGCTGTGACAAATAAGTTTTTATTATTTTTACACCACCCAGTCTATTGTATTTTGCCTCCAGTGACTGAGCTCTTAATCATGGTATCATAAAGACTCCCACATACAGTAGTTATTCTCAGTATATGTGTTGATATTTCTTGAATGAAAATCAACCTATTAAAATGTTGATGATTGGGATTCGGAGTTCATGTACACTCGTGGCTGATTCATGTCGATGTACAACAAAACGAATACAGTATTGTAAACCAAAACTAACTAAAAAATAAAAATTAATTAAAAAAATAAAATGTTGATGATGAACATGAAGGCACTGGTTGAGTGGAGCCCAAAACTTGACAAGGGGAATCACTGAAATGTGAGCTTCACAGTTTTCAAAGCAATCTGTGACTTCTGAGTATACAGCTTCATGTCTCACCAGCATCAGTTATTTTACCAAACCAAGTTTTCTCAAGTTAATATCCTCCTAGCAAAACAAACTATCAAAAATGTACTTAATAAGAGAACTCATGTACACACATACTCACACACACACACACACACATACACTCACATACTTCCTATCTGACTTTAATTCCACAGTATCACTAGGTCTTATTCATCATTTCCTTAGTTCCAGGGTTATGGTCATCTATAGTCAAAAAGAAAGCATCACTTCTTTTTTAGAGTCAGCATGCTCTTGCCTTCTGTTGATTACCCCCAAGGATTCAAAGTCTGAAATAGTCATCAGATGATTTATTTGTTGTAGGGAATGTGTAAGGTAGTTACTCAGTTCATTCAGAGTAAACACCTAAGTCCTTACACTGGCCCCAAAGTCTTCCATGATCTGCCCCTGCTTCCTTACCACTCTGACCTCATGGTCTAATTTTATAGGGCTTTGTGCAAGATCTGAGTTCCCTGACCAGGGATCAAACCTGTGCCCCCGACAGTGGAAGCACAGAGTCCTAACCACTGGACCACCAAGGAAGTCCCCCTATCCCTTTTGCAATATATGTATCTTTCCTTAGATAAGCATCTATAATCAACTCCACAGTACTTATACTGAAATTCATAAGAGTTCATAATTAGGTAATGAAAAGGACGAAACAAGACAACTAAAGTTTAGATTTCAGGGCAGGCTCAGCCCTGGACACACGGAGGCGCTCAGTGGGAGTTTGCTGCTGAGAAAATCAGCAGTGGTGACTGCTGCTGGGCTGACTCAGATGGGAGCATTTCTCCATCTTCCATCCTGGTGCAGTTATTCATAACAGGTCACCTGGTAGATAAGAGGCTTCCAAATTAGATGTTCCCAGATGTTTTTCAACCAGAGACTAATTCCGAGGCTAATTCTACTCTCAGAAGCTTTCCTGGAGACTTGCCTCTTTAAACAGTTCACTGAGCATTGACGTTACTGTCCATGGCTTTGGCTGGAGCAGAAAGAATATGCCTCATCTCATGCTCTGTAAGTTGTATCATCTTGCCAGTACTCAATATACTGTGGAGTCATCTCTTAGAACAACATGGTTGTTTTTCAGCAAATATTAATAGCGGCTGTGTCTGCGTCTCTTCTGAGGTTAAGGCTTTAGAGCAGCATAAAGCCATCATGACTATGAAGGACCATCTGGTGAGCCAGCAAAGAAGTGCACGTTGAGTATAGAGATGCTTCCTGAGTCCATGACACAGCCTGTTTGGGGCCACGGTCAGAGGAGTGATGCATCCAGTGGAATAGGGGTGACTGTATTCCCGCCATGAAATAACTGCTGTGTCCTGATCGCACGATGTTTATTCAAAGTGGCCTTAGCTATCAAGAGTCGCCAGCTTTCTTGATGAGATGAAAATTCCCGGGGGTCACTAAGGACATTTGTATCTTTTCTGCCCACCAGGGCTCATGGGTTTAAAATAGTGAGAGATAATGCTCATGTACACACAAAATGCACAACTTTTTCTAGGAAGAACATATGGCAAAGGAATGAGGTAATTTCACTTTTTCTTTCACACAGTTCTCTATTATTATCATTTTTATCTTAAGCATATATACTTTCTCAATAATATTAAATACCATGCAAGAGAAAATGGAGCATGTCAATTAAAGGGAGATCATATGATACAATTGAATATAGTACATGCATATAAATGATAGGCCAGAAAAAATATTGAAGAGAAGAATATACTGAAGAAATTTTTAAGTAAAGCAAAAATGAAACTAGACATACAATTTTCAAAATTATTCAGTAGGGAATCAAAAAAAAATGGATCGTGCAGTTTCTGCTGCCAACTTTCTTGCAATACACAACTCGCAACAACAGAATATCCCATTCTGCTGACCAGTGCTAAATAACGGCAAGAGTCAAACAGAAGCAGAAGCAAGGCTCTGCCAAAAGAGGAAGAAGGACTAAATATGAGCCATGATCCATTACTTTTGCTTTTTAAATGCCAGTATTTTAAAGACCCAACGTGTTGTCTGCACGAAAGTGAACTTGAAATTAACATCGGATACCTTAAAGAAAGTTATGATGTTCAATTGTTACTTTGCTGTTTTTGCTACTAAATTGTTTTATTTGAAAGCAGCATTATAGCATATAGGCTAGGATATAAATATTCTGATTTAGTTCCAGGGTCTCTTGATGAAAGTAAAAGAGGAGAGTGAAAAGGTTGGCTTAAACTCAACATTCAGAAAACTAAGATCATGGCATCCATTCCCAACACTTCATGGCAAATAGATGGGGAACCATTGGAAACAGTGGCTGACTTTATTTTGGGGGGGCTCCAAAATCACTGCAGATGGTGATTGCAGCCATGAAATTAAAAGGCGCTTACTCTTTGGAAGGAAAGTTATGACCAATCTAGACAGCATATTAAAAAGCAGAGACATTGTTGCCAACAAAGCTCCATCTAGTCAAGGCTATGGTTTTTCCAGTGGTCATGTATGGATGTGCGTTGGATTATAAAGAAAGCTGAGCACCAAAGAATTAATGCTTTTGAACTGTGGTATTGGAGAAGACTCTTGAGAGTCCCTTGGACAATAAGGAGATCCAAACAGTCCATCCTAAAGGAGATCAGTCTTGGGTGTTCATTGGAAGGACTGATGTTAAAGCTGAAACTCCAATACTTTGGCCAGCTGATGCAACGAGCTGACTCATTTGAAATGACCCTGATGCTGGGAAAGACTGAGGGCAAGAGGAGAAGGGGACAACAGAGGATGAGATGGTTGGATGGCATCACCGACTCAATGGACATGAGTTTGGGTAAACTGCGGGAGTTGGTGATGGACAGGGAGGTCTGGCACACTGTGGTTCATGGGGTTGCAAAGATTTGGACAGGACTGAGAGACTGATCTGAACTGTCACACTAAGTGAACCATTTAACTTTGCTTAGTCTTTAAATAAAATAATAAAAAGATAAAGTTCTAAATTTCTATTCTATTTAATATTCTATGTTTCCATAACTTGGAAGACCAAACAGAGGAGGCATAAACAATACCCACATTTATTTTTTTTAAGGAATCAATAATTCAGAAGAGCTTTCTTTTCCATTCATTAACAAGGTCATAAGTCTGCAGTGCTGTTCATATCAGATGAATCTACAAAGCCAAGAACAGGAACCATTGCATGTCTTCAGAAGATGTGCTACTTTGATTCCTCTGTTTTTTGTTCACATATTTTTGCAAAGTGCTGTAGTACTGCTCCTTTGGATTGAAAGTATATAGTGATGAAATCTGCTGCCACTCTTCAATGCTTGGAGTGTTGTATTCCTTTGGAGGTGAGCGCTCAAAGAAACATTTGATATTTTCTTTTGCCAGTTGTGTTGCATGTTCTGTGGCTTGACTTTTAAGAATCTGCTGCTCCTGTTGCAAATAGATTTTCCAAAATTTCAGCTGCAGGTAACTAACTGGAGAACAGCATCGAGTGACTGATGTACAAATCAGGAGGAGGATGATAACAACTGCTATCAGGATCCAACCTAACACCTTAGGTAAACACAACAAAACAGCAATTTAGTCACTTAAAAAAAATTTTTTTTTAATCAACGGGTAAAATTTGGACTACTCAAAGCTAAGATGATGAACAAGCAACAGTTAGGTCTTATTCCCTTAAAAGAAAGAAGTGGCAGTAACCCCTCCCCCCACCCCTCAGTAGAACTGCTTGCTTGACAAGACAGTCATTTTCCAAGTCATGTCAAGGATCCAGGGAGGAGCTTATATGTGGAATCCCTGGAACTCAAAATGTGGAATTTCAGAAAATCCAGTGAAACAGGTATGCATTTCCAAGAACTTCTGAGCTTTACAAGCCCAGAAGCAGTGTGGGGTGATGACTTTAAAGTCAGACAGACCTGGACTCAGTGTACCCACTGTTAAGACAAAAGAGAATAATAGGGAGAAAGGACCCAGCAAGGTGTCGGGTGTGGGGCACAGAGCAGATGCCCGACACAACAGAGTGCCCAAGTGCCTTCCTCGTTTCATTCCTTACACTCAGTTTTTTATAAACACCTATAATGGGCTTCCCAGGGGGCTCAGATGGTAAAGTGTCTGCCCACAATGCGGGAGACACGGGTTCAATCCCTGGGTCGGGAAGATCTTTGGAGAAGGAAATGGCTACCCATTCCAATACTCTTGCCTGGAAAATTCCATGGACGGGGAGCCTGGTAGGCTACAGTCCATTAGGTTTCAAAGAGTCAGACATGACTGAGCTACTTCACTTTCACTTTCATAAGGGAAGAGACTCTGAAGACACACACATTTGCAACACCATGGACTGTCCCTCTCCGACCCCCGCCCCGCATCCTGCGCGGGCGCCCGACCTGCGACTGCGCCGTGAGCTCCTTCTGTAGCTCTTTCTGCAGCTGCTTCACGTCGGGCTCCTGGGCCTGCTGGCAGGGCACCAGCGGCAGCTGGGCGGCGCAGCTGGGGTCGCGGCCCACGCACAGGTACCGCGCCACGACCTCGCTCCCGCTGGCGGCGCACTCGAAGAAGGCGCCCCCGAGCAGCGCCACGGCCACCCAGGTGAGCGGCGCCACCAGGGCGGTGACGCTAATCTGCGCGCACACCAGGGCCCCGCGCAGCCCCGCGCCGCAGCCCCGCGCGCAGCAGCCGGTCAGCAGGCGCCAGGTGCGCGCGCTGAGCACGTAGCCCAGGAGAAAGAGCGCCAGCGCCGGCACCAGCAGGAAGACCAGGCCATAGCGCAGGTTCCAGGCGGCGCTGCATGGGCACTGGAAGACCGTGGTGGAGAAGAGGCGCTCCCCGCCCACCGTCAGCAGGCTCACCAGGCAGTAGCCCAGAGCGTTGCGGTGTTTGAGCTGCAGGTTCAACACCTCCCGAAACTTCTCCATGGGTCTCCTGGCCCAGGGCGCCCTGGACAAGGCTCGGCTGCTTCTGCCTCTTCGCCGCCCGGCTCCTCAAATGATTTGGGGGATCTGGGGTTTTCCCGAGCCCCGCTAAGTAGCACCTTCCAAAAAAGGGAAGAGGGTTTCTCAGGGTGTCCTGAGCTTTCAGTTTCTTATTTCAAGGCAACTAATTGTGGCAGATCCAAGCACACAGGCCCGGACCTCCCCAGTGCCCTCCCCTTTCCAGAGGCAGGCACATTGGTGATCTTTATCCTCAACTGAGGAACTCTGACTGAGGGAAGATAGGGCGTGTTCCACTGTAGCTTTAGTTTCCTCAAACTGACAAGGAACCAGGGACTTTCCTTTCTTTTAACGATCCCTTAATAATCGAGGGACTCTGCAGTACCCCGATGGAAAGAATACTTTTTACTTAGGTAAACTGGGGAACAGGCTTCCCTGTTGGCTCAGAGGTTAAGCGTCTGCCTGCAGTGCGGGAGACCCAGGTTCGACCCTTGGGTTGGGAAGATCCTCTGGAGAAGGAAATGGCAACCCACTCCAGTACTCTTGCCTGGAAAATTCCATGGACTGAGGAGCCCAGTGGGCTACAGTCCATGGGGTCGCTAAGAGTCGGACACGACTGAGCGACTTACCTTACCTTACCTTAAACTGGGGAAAACACCAGCTTTTCCTCTACTGCAGCCACCCTGGCTCCTAAACCAACTCCCAAGCAGACCCAGCAATTACCAGCAACAAGAAACCCCCACAAACCTCCATGATTTACAGGAAACATTATTCAAGGGCAAATGTCCAGTTTGTCTTACATAAACTGAATTGCAACAAAGCCCCGCTCAAATTCCAGAATATCCATGATATTCTGCCTCCTTCCTGTCCCCTTTTTGAAGATAACTGCCACTTTTCTCTCCTCTACCTGATCTCCTACAGGACATTAGCCTGAATATACTGTATTGACTTCTGCTTCTTTAGCAATTACCAGCAACAACAACAAACGCCCACAAACCTCCATGATTTACAGGAAACATTATTCAAAGGCAAATGTCCGATTTCTCTTACATAACTGAATTGCAACAAAGCCCGGATATCCATAATATTCTGCCTCCTTCCTGTCCCCCTTCTGAACAGAACTGCTCCTAAAGGACGTTAGCCTGAATATACTGTATTGACTTCTACCTCTTTTTCTCCCCACTCAGGTACCTCCTAACACTGGCAGTACATAGAAGTGTATCAAATCCTTACTCAGGGGCCACTAAATTGATCAGCCGAGGAGCAGGGTACTGGCTGTTCAGAAAACACTAGTTGAACCAAAAACACTTCAAATGGCAGCTACCTCTATGTAACGTGTTGTTTCCTCCACTTGCAGTTTGCTCAGAGCAGCATTTCTCTGACAAGCTAAAACCACTTCTGTGCAACCGAGCCTTACTCTATGTGGCTCCTGAGTGTGGAGAAGGCAATGGCACCCCACTCCAGCACTCTTGCCTGGAAAATCCCAGGGACAGAGGAGCCTGGTAAGCTGCAGTCCACGGGATCACGAAGAGTCGGACACGACTGAGCAACTTCCCTTTCACTTTTCACTTTTATGCATTGGAGAAGGAAATGGCAACCCCCTCCAGTGTTCTTGCCTGGAGAATCCCAGGAACAGGGGAGCCTGATGGGCTGCTGTCTATGGGGTCGCACAGAGTGGGACTCGATTGAAGCGATTTAGCAGCAGCAGAGTGAGGTGAGGTGTACTCGAAAGAACATGAGTTTTGAAGTCAGGTGCATTTTGTGTGTGTGGGTGTGTGTTTAATACGTTATCTTCTCTGAGATTCACCATACTCACTTGTAAAAACAGAGTATAGTACTGACAGTGTGAGATTGTTGAGACAAGTGAGTAGCATCCATAAAGTGCTTTGATACGCAGGGTGTGCCTATTAATGGATGTCCAGTGTGAGAGATTACCTTTCGCATTGCAACTTTAGGAAGAGACAACAAATAGCTGCGTAGTATTAAGAATCCAAATGAATGCTCCATTTGAGACCAAGGATTGTATTCAGTGACTACCTTCAGAAAATCGCTGTGCCCTCCGTTGTCCATTTCACCTCAAGGTACTCACTTGTAAAAACAGAGTATAGTACTGACAGTGTGAGATTGTTGAGACAAGTGAGTAGCATCCATAAAGTGCTTTGATACGCAGGGTGTGCCTATTAATGGATGTCCAGTGTGAGAGATTACCTTTCGCATTGCAACTTTAGGAAGAGACAACAAATAGCTGTGTAGTATTTAAGAATCCAAATGAATGCTCCATTTGAGACCAAGGATTGTATTCAGTGACTACCTTCAGAAAATCGCTGTGCCCTCCGTTGTCCATTTCACCTCAAGGAGGGTGCATGGATATAGAGTCTGAGTGGGCAGGTCAGACTGAACGGGTTGCTGCTCAAGCCCACCCACTAGGTTTGCCTTATTTTTTCTGGGAAGAATAGCCTACAGAGCCGAGTGAATTGTTGCAGAGAAGGCAGGAAACACCCTATTCTTTATTATTATTATTTTTATTTTTATTTTATTTTACTTTACATTACTGTATTGGTTTTGCCATACATTGATATGAATCTACTATGGGTGTACACGTGTTCCCAATCCTGAACCCCCTCCCACTTGCCACTGGCGATTCGCTCCCCTTTCCAGAGGCAGGCACATTGGTGATCTTTATCCTCAACTGAGGAACTCTGACTGAGGGAAGATAGGGCGTGTTCCACTGTAGCTTTAGTTTCCTCCAAACTGACAAGGAACCAGGGACTTTCCTTTCTTTTAACGATCCCTTAATAATCGAGGGACTCTGCAGTACCCCGATGGAAAGAATACTTTTTACTTAGGTAAACTGGGGAACAGGCTTCCCTGTTGGCTCAGAGGTTAAGCGTCTGCCTGCAGTGCGGGAGACCCAGGTTCGACCCTTGGGTTGGGAAGATCCTCTGGAGAAGGAAATGGCAACCCACTCCAGTACTCTTGCCTGGAAAATTCCATGGACTGAGGAGCCCAGTGGGCTACAGTCCATGGGGTCGCTAAGAGTCGGACACGACTGAGCGACTTACCTTACCTTACCTTAAACTGGGGAAAACACCAGCTTTTCCTCTACTGCAGCCACCCTGGCTCCTAAACCAACTCCCAAGCAGACCCAGCAATTACCAGCAACAAGAAACCCCCACAAACCTCCATGATTTACAGGAAACATTATTCAAGGGCAAATGTCCAGTTTGTCTTACATAAACTGAATTGCAACAAAGCCCCGCTCAAATTCCAGAATATCCATGATATTCTGCCTCCTTCCTGTCCCCTTTTTGAAGATAACTGCCACTTTTCTCTCCTCTACCTGATCTCCTACAGGACATTAGCCTGAATATACTGTATTGACTTCTGCTTCTTTTTCTCCCCACTCAGGTACGTCCTAACACTGGAAGTACATAGAAGTGTATCGAATCCTTACTCAGGGGCCACCTAATGATCAGCAGAGGAGCAGGGTACTGGCTGTTCAAAAAACACTAGTTGAACCAAAAACACTTCAAACAACAACTACCTCTATCTAACGTGTTGCTTCCTCCACTTGCAGTTTGCTCAGAGCAGCATTCCTCTGACAAGCCAAAACCACTTCTTTTAAACTGAGCCTTACTCTATGTGGCTCCTGAGTGAGGGGAGGTGTACTCGAAGGAACATGGGTTTTGAAGTCAGGTGCATTTTGTGTGTGTGCGTGTGTGTTTAATATGTTATCTTCTCTAAGATTCACCATACTCATTTGTAAAAGCAGC
>SJXQ01011553.1:107560-131884 GCA_006408695.1 Aepyceros melampus | reverse complement strand
AGTCTGAGTGAACTCCAGGAGATGGTGATGGACAGGGAGGCCTGGCGTGCTGCGATTCATGGGGTTGCAGAGTTGGACATGACTGAGTGACTGAACTGACTGAATTGAACTAAACATTGTATTAATAAGTCAGCTATACTTCAATTAAAAATTAAAAATCAAAGAAGAGGTCTTTTGATCAGTAGGAGCAGAGAGTATAGTAGAATTGGAGGAAGTCTCCAGATTCTCCTTGTAGCGTGCTATGTATGTTTATTATTACCACCACCTTGTCTGTAGTATTTGCCAGCCATCATCAAGGAAAACCATAGCATAAAACTCAATGAAAATTTAAGAAAGAAGATAAAATTTAAATTCTCCACAAAAGACAGAATAAACAAAGATTATATAAGAAACTGGAAAGGTAATGGCACCCCACTCCAGTGTTCTTGCCTGGAGAATCCCAGGGACGGAGGAGCCTGGTGGGCTGCCGTCCATGTGGTCACACAGAGTCGGACACAACTGAAGTGACTTAGCAGCATATAAGTAACAGGATAAAGGACTTTACAAACCCAATTAAAGAGATTTAGAAATAGATTAAAGAAATAGAATTAACTGAAGAGACCAATTAAATAAATAATTTAATTCAAATATGTTGAATTAATAAAAAAGACTTAAAAATAGGAAAAGTTCAGAAACTTGCCAAATCACATAATTTCTTAATAAAGGTACGTCAAACCAATAGAAAAAAATGATAAAAAGGCTGATAAGCAAAATGATTAGGTGTAAGACTGTGTAATTTAAAGATAAAGGTGAAGAGATGGAAGATGAGAAAGATGGGTGGTACACATACAAACAGAGGGTTAAGCAGCGTCACTGAGTAGCAAACGAAAACAATGCTGAAGCGTTAAATGTGAAACAGCGCTAGATATGCTGTAGCGTGTTTCTTTAAAAGACAAGCTTTAAACTGAATAAAATAAGAAATGAGCTGACCAACCAGCTGGAAACCAGCAAGAGGCAGGCAGGATTCCTTAGCAGAATTCTGTCAGTTCAGTCGCTCAGTCATATCCGACTCTTTGTGACCCCATGAATGGCAGCACGCCAGGCCTCCCTGTCCATCACCAGTTCCCAGAGTTCACTCAGACTCATGTCCATCGAGTCAGTGATGCCATTCAGCCATCTCATCCTCTGTCCTCCCCTTCTCCTCCTGCCCATTATGCCTCCCAGCATCAGGGTTGTTTCCAGTGAGTCAACTCTTCACATGAGGTGGCCAAAGTATTGGAGTTTAAGTCTCAGCATCAGTCCTTCCAATGAACACTCAGGACTGGTCTCCTTTCGGATGGACTGGTTGGATCTCCTTGCAGTCCAAGGGACTTTCAAGAGTCTTCTCCAACACCACAGTTCAAAAGCATCAATTCTTCGGGGCTCAGCTTTCTTCACAGTCCAACTCTCACGTCCATACATGACCACTGGAGAAACCATAGCCTTGACTAGATGGATCTTTGTTGGCAAAGTATTGTCTCTGCTTTTGAATATGTTATCTAAGTTGGTCATAACTTTCCTTCCAAGGAGTAAGCACCTTTAAATTTCCTGGCTGCAATCACCATCTGCAGTGATTTTGGAGCCCCCCAAAATAAAGTCTGACACTGTCTCCACTGTTTCCCCATCTATTTCCCATGAAGCGATGGGACCAGCTGCCATGATCTTCATTTTCTGAATGTTGAGCTTTAAGCCAACTGTTTCACTCTCCTCTTTCACTTTCATCAAGAGGCTTTTTAGTTCCTCTTCACTTTCTGCCAGAAGGGTGGTGTCATCTGTATATCTGAGGTTTCAGATATTGATATTTCTTCCGGCAATCTTGATTCCAGCTTGTGTTTCTTCCAGCCCAGTGTTTCTCATGATGTACTCTGCATAGAACTTAAATAAGCAGGGTGACAATATACAGCCTTGACACACTCCTTTTCCTATTTGGAACCAATCTTTTGTTCCATGTCCAGTTCTAACTGTTGCTTCCTGACTTGCATGTAGGTTTCTCAAGAGGCAGGTCAGGTAGTCTGGTATTCCCATCCTTTCAGAATTTTCCAGTTTATTGTGATCCACACAGTCAAAAGCTTTGGCATAGTCAATAAAGAAGTAGATGTTTTTCTGGAACTCTCTTGCTTTTTCGACAATCCAGCAGATGTTGGCAATTTAATCTCTGGTTCCTCTGCCTTTTCTAAAACCAGCTTGAACATCTGGAAGTTAATGGTTCAAGTATTGCTGAAGTCTAGCTTGGAGAATTTTGAGCATTACTTTACTAGCGTATGAGATGAGTGCAATTGTGCGATAGTTTGCGCGTTCTTTGGCATTGCCTTTCTTTGGGATTGGAATGAAAACTGACCTTTTCCAGTCCCGTAGCCACTGCTGAGTTTTCCAAATTTGTTGGCATATTGAGTGCAGCACTTTCACAGCCTCATCTTCCAGGATTTGAAGTAGATCAACTGGAATTCCATCACCTCCACTAACTTTGTTTGTAGTGATGCTTCCTAAGGCCCACTGACTTCGCATTCCCGAATGTCTGGCTCTAGGTGAGTGATCACCTCATCATGATTATCTGGGTCATGAAGATCTTTATTGTCCAGTTCTCCTGTGTATTCTTGCCACCTCTTCTTAATATCTTCTGCTTCTGTTAGGTCCAGACCATTTCTGTCCTTTATCGAGCCCATCTTTGCATGAAATATTCCCTTGGTACCTCTAATTTTCTTGAAGAGTTCTCTAGTCTTTCCCATTCTGTTTTTTTCCACTATTTCTTTGCACTGATCACTGAGGAAGGCTTTCATATCTCTCCTTGCTATTCTTTGGAAACATCTTCCAGGATTTGAAGTAGATCAACTGGAATTCCATCACCTCCACTAACTTTGTTTGTAGTGATGCTTCCTAAGGCCCACTGACTTCGCATTCCCGAATGTCTGGCTCTAGGTGAGTGATCACCTCATCATGATTATCTGGGTCATGAAGATCTTTATTGTCCAGTTCTCCTGTGTATTCTTGCCACCTCTTCTTAATATCTTCTGCTTCTGTTAGGTCCAGACCATTTCTGTCCTTTATCGAGCCCATCTTTGCATGAAATATTCCCTTGGTACCTCTAATTTTCTTGAAGAGTTCTCTAGTCTTTCCCATTCTGTTTTTTTCCACTATTTCTTTGCACTGATCACTGAGGAAGGCTTTCATATCTCTTCTTGCTATTCTTTGGAACTCTGCATTCAGATGCTTATATCTTTCCTTTTCTCCTTTGCTTTTCTCCTCTCTTCTTTTCACAGCTATTTGTAAGGCCTCCCCAGACAGCCATTTTGCTTTTTTGCTTTTCTTTTCCATGGGAATGGTCTTGATCCCTGTCTTCTGTACAATGTCACGATTCTCCGTCCATAGTTCATCAGGTCCTCTGTCTATCAGATCTAGTACCTTAAATCTATTTCTCACTTTCACTGTGTAATCATAAAGGCTTTGAATTCTGTAGTTGGAAGCAATTTTCTATAGTAAGGAGAGAGAGAGAAACCTGTTCTCTTGGGCTCTTGCCCTTCAGTGCATTTTGGGCACCAAAGCCTGGTCAGCACTTCTCAGAAATCAAGAGGCTGGGGCAGGGCTCCGGGGGGCTCAGCCTTGTGTGTCTCCTGGGACTCTGCAAACACCACTGCAAATTCAGGTGAAGCAGATGTTGCTACTAGTTATGGAGAAGGGACTTCCCCTGGGGGTCCAGTGGCGAAGACTCCGAGTTCTTGGTTCGATCCCTGCTCAGAGAACTAGATCCTACATGCTGAAACTAAAGATCCAGCATGCCTGGAAAAAGATAAAGGTCCTGTGGGCTTCAGCTAAGACCTTGAGAAGCCAAAAAAAAAAAAAAAAGTTGTAGAAGAAAGCACTTGTTTATAGTTTATATTTGGCCTTAGTTAAAAAGAACTCATCTTACATCCCCCTTTTTGTGCCTTCCTAAAGGCCTCTGCTGTTAACACTGTCCTATGTTTTATTCTTGACCCTTTTCTGTGGTTTAAAACGCATATAAATAGAAATATATAGGATTTTGTACATAAATAATACATCATAGCCAGCATACATGAAATGTTTACAATATGCTCACTCCTAGAGATGGATTGTACAGTGACAGGGGGTGACACCTGGGCTGATGTATTCATTGTTCCTTGAGGATGTTTTGCTGTCTATGATTCCAGTTTCTTTGGGAAAACAAAAATGAACTTATGAGTAACTAAAGGCTGTTATACAGCTCTATTATAAGTGCAGAGCAAGGCACACAGTGTGTGCTAAGTCACTTCAGTTGTGTCTGACTCTGTGACCCCATGGGCTGTAGCCCACCAGGCTCCTCTGTCCATGGGTTTCTCCAGGGAAGAATACTGGAGTGGGTTGCCATGCTCTCCTCCAGGGGAATCTTCCCAACCCAGGGATTGAACCTGTGATGCTTATATCTACCTGCATTGGCACTTTACTGCTAGCACCAAAAGCACATACTAGCCATATAATATTTGCTTAATTGCCTTGAGCAAACCCCTTTACATACTACTTTGTGCCAACTTGCAGTATTTTAAAGTGTAAAGTTTTAGTTTATAGTTTATTCTTTTCCATTGCCTCCTCCCCCCCGACCCCTGCTCCACCCCTAACTTGGGTTACACCTGCACCTTTGCTTGTAACAATGTAGTTTGCTAGTTGAAAGGGGGAGCCTCTCAGAGAAGCCTGTGGCGCCCTGTGTTCTGTTTCAGGCATTTCACCAGTTGTGTGGCTCCCCGTGTCAACAGTCTGCATCTGGCCTTTTACTGCCAGGAAGGTTACTGGCAAAAGACATGGAATGGCTAGAAAAACCTGAAGTGGAAAACCAAGGGGTGCCCACCACACTGGAAAGCTTTCTCATTTAATTGGTAAAGTGGACCATTGCCTCCTGTATGTATTTTCCTTGTGTCTATTTCCCATGTTTTAAAGTGTAAAAACATATTACCACAAGAGATTAGTAAAGTATTCTTCTAAAAATGAAAAGATACAAAGGAACTTATTTCTGAAACAGAAAGAGACTCACAAACATAGAAAACAAATTTATGGTTACCAAAGGGGAAAGGGCAAGGGGAGGGATAAATTCGGAGTTTGGGATTAACAGATACACACTACTATATAGAAAATAAACAACAAGGACCTACTAGATAGCGCAGGGAGCTATACCCAATATTTTGTAATAACTTACAAGGGAAGAGAACCTGAAAGTGTGTGTGTGTGTGTGTGTGGTGTGTGTGTGTATTATAGAACTGCAGTGCTGTATATCCAAAACTAGGGCTTCCCTCAAAGCTCTGTTGGTAAGGAATCTGCCTGCAATGCAGGAGACCCCAGTTTGATTTCTGGGTTGGGAAAATCCCCTGGAGAAGGGATAGGCTATGCACTCCGGTATTCTTAGGCTTCCCTTGTGGCTCAGCTGGTAAAGAATCCGCCTGCAATGCAGGAGACCTGGGTTTGATCCTTGGATTGGGAAGATCCTCTGGAGAAGGGAACGGTTACCCACTCCAGTGTTCTGCCCTGGGGAATTCCTAGGACTGTATAGTCCAAACTGGGCTTCCCTGGTGGTTCAGACAGTAAGGAATCTGCCTGCAATGAAGGAGACCCGGGTTTGATTCCTGGGTTGGGAAGATCCCCTGGAGAAGGGAATGGCTACCCCCTCCAGTATTCTTGCCTGGAGAATTCCATGGACAGAGAAGCCTGTCAGGTTATAGTCCACGAGGTCGCAAAGAGTTGGACACAACTAAGTCGCTCACACTTAGTTACTTACTATATCTAAAACTAACAAAATATTGTAAATCAACGATACTTCAATAAAAAATGAGAAAAATAAGATATTCTAGACTTAAAATAGTTTCCTCTGCCTTCTTCCTATTGAGTCAGAAAGCTTCCTGTAAGTTTTGTTGAAAATGGGGAAGTATTAGACTTCTTAATTTTTTCTTCTGTGGTATTGTGTTTGTCTCTAGCAAATTCGTATTTCTTCCCCATCCAGTAGCAGAAAGAGTGATTTCTCTCCTCCCTCAGTTCTTTGTGGTCTCTCCATGTCTCTAAAATATGTGTTCTAACTTAATTTTCCAGTGTGGTGAAACAGACAAGTGTGTCCAACATGTAGTGAACAGGAAATATGATGTTTTTGTGTATAGAGAATGTAAGTGCTGTCCAAAGTCAGGAGAGCAGTTAAATTAAAAAAATCAATCTGTGCAAACATAAAGAAATGAGCCAGTGGGGGAAATTGGGCCAGTTTAGAATTCAGTAAATCTACTTCTTTTCACTGTGTCTCTAAACTGAAGAGAAAACACTTTTGGTTGAATGTCTGCATAAAAGGGATATCCCCTGGAAAATATTGTCATTATTCCCAAAGTAACTATTTATTTTGGGGTTTAGAATTTACATGGATTTTTTTCTTGGAGGCTCAGATGATAAAGAATCTGCCTGTAATGTGGAAGACCTGAGTTCGATCCCTGGGTCAGGAAGATCCCCCTGGAGAAGGGAATGGCTACCCACTCCAGTATTCTGGCCTGCAGAACCCCATGGACAGAGAAACCTGGTGGGTAAAGAGTTGAACACGACTGAGTGACTAACAATTTCATTTTTTTTTTTTTTTTAAAGAATTTACACAAGGTCATAACTTATGCTCTGGGAATAATATGTACAGATTGGAACCCTAGAAAGGCAACTATTTTTTCTGCATCTATACCCAATGTGGATAAACTCTTAGATTATTATGGTATTTTACTTTTCAGATCAGCATGGAAAGATTTATTTTTAATAGCAAAAAGCAGAGATAAGCTCTAAAAGAATTCAGTATTCCATTCTGATTGCTAGAATGTTTTGGTTTTCTTTTTCAAAAGAACTAATATTAATTGCAAGTCCTTTGGTAATCAAAAATATGAAGAAAAAGGAAATATAATCAAATGTTGGTACACGGCCCTTGCTATTGTGAATCAAATAATCTCCTTACAAACAAAGGCAGCTTATTTATCTAAACCCATTGTTCCTTATAATCACTTTTTGGGATAACTAAGGCAGACTCTTGAGCACATAGATATTTTTAACAGAAAAATTTCTAAAATATACTGCAAACTTTCTTTTCTGTTAAGCTTTTTGAAGATAAATTTTTCCTAATAGTCCAAGGGAATCTCGTAAGTGTTCATTATTTTGCAGGGCTGGAAGACAGTCTGGAGCAATAAAGATAATAGTAACAATCCCCATCATTATCTTCTTAACAGCTAACATTTTTGATCATGTAGAATATTGTGTGCAAACATGCTTTTAAGTCTTTACTTGTATTAGTAGCATCCCCAAGCTGCAGATGAGTCAGCTGAGACAAGGAAAGGTTTAGTAACTGGCCTCAAGTGGCCCAGCTCAGAGGTGGTGATGCCTGGATTCATGGTCAGGCTTTTGTCCATCTAGAACTTAACCCTTAGCCTTGGCCTTTCTGGCTTCTAAGATAAGCATGAGATTGAGATCAAGCTGGAATTTTGGGTTTACCAGTTGGTGTTTGAGTGAGGAGGTAAGTGGACTTACTTTCCCAAGTTTCAGTTTCCTTCTCTTAAAATGAGAATGACAAAAAACACTAAATTACTGATAATGATAGTAGCACTAAAGTGCAGGTTCTTGTGAGGAGAGAATGAAATAGCGCCAGCAAAGAGCTTGGCACTTAAGAAATCATCAAGAAGCACCACCCCCTTGTTTAAAAAAATTGAGGTATGATAGCTTTACAATGTTGTGTTAGTTTCTTCTGTACAATGAAGTGAATCAGCTGTATATATACACGTATCCCCTCCTTCAACCCTCGTCCACCCCTCTAGATCATCATAGAACACTGAGCTGAGCTCCCCGTGTTACACTGCAGGTTCCCATTAGCTGTGGTCATGTATATATGTCAGTGATACTCTCAGTTCATCCCACCCTCTCCTTCCTTCCTTGAATTCACATGTCTGTTCTCAGCACCTGCATCTCTATTCCTGTGCTGCAAATAGGTCATCTGTACCATTTTTCTAGATTCCATCTATGTGCTTTAACATAGAGTATTTGTTTTCTTCTTTCTGACTTATGTCACTCTGTATGACAAACCCTAGGTCCATCTCTATGAATGGCCCAATTTCGTTCCTTCTATGGCTGAGTAATATTCCATTGTATATACGGACCGTATCTTCTTCATCCATTCATTTGTTGGTGGACATTTAGGTTGCTTCCATGTCCTGGCTATCATAAATAGCACGGTAGTTAACATTAGGGTACATGTGTCTTTTTGAATTATGATTTTCTCAGGGTAAATGCCCAGTAGTGGACTTGCTAGTCCTATGATAGTTTTATTTTTAGTTTTTTAAAGAAACCTCCATGTTTTTGCTCTTTTGATTTCTCTTGTTATATGAAAGGGGAGAATCTACATGTGCTCCTGTGGTGTGGGAAAATATTTGCACACTTGAAAAGTGGCCTCAAATTTGCTAATTTTGTTTCGGTTTGTTTGCAAATCTGCATTTACTTATTTTTTCCTCCTTGGTTATATTTTGTCACTTTTTGATTCTTTTAATGGTCAGGAATGTGGGCTTCAGAAATCCCAGGTTCCACTGTTGACTGGTTTTGCTGATTATAGGCAAATGTACTTTTATTTCTTTAAACCACAGTTTTTCTACTATAAAATGTGGGTCTGTATTCTTCATGAAATGGCTCTATGAATTGGAAAATACAGTATTATCTCTTTTTGTGATCTGGATAAGAATTTTAAGAATATATTGTCCCTCTTAAGGTACCCTTAATATAGCCTTTCTACTATGTGATATTTCTTGTTATTTAAATTCAGACAGAACCAACTAATCCATTCCTTCTTATTTTCCCCAGATGCTTGATTGTTTTGAATGTCTCCTGCATTTGTCTTTCATTTTCTAGGGCTGGCAGATTTGGTGTATCTGTTGCCATCAGTTGGGGTGATTTGGCAGGAAAGGTTTCCCCACAGGAGAAGGCATTCTCTGTCTCATTTGTGGGGAAGCAGATTGACTTCAGTTACCCATTTCTGACACATTAAGATTGTAGAACTTGATTGTATGTGTCTGTTCTTGGAATAGTTACAGTTCCACGCTATTTTCCTGACTGCTCTTGAGTGAAGCCTGTTTCTTCTGGCTCTTTTTGGTACTTGCACAAAGAATATTATGGAATGTAAGTAATATTGATTATACCTTTGAAGGGAGAATAGCATGCTGTTGTTCTTGGGTGACTTGTTAGAAAACAACAAACTCGCATCAGCTCTTAAGGTCCTTCTCTGCCAATGTTAGAGCTTCTAACTTTATTCATCAGTTTCTTTGCTGGCCGGGTGCAGTTGTGTTGAACTGGTTGAGGGAACCCACACTGAGATCCTAGCTTCAGCCGAGGCCCCCAGTCTCAAGCCCAGGAGGTTCTTTTCTGATCAGATTTGTTCAGCCAATAATGAAAACTACGGCCGAGACTGAAACAGCACAGGCTTTATTCAATGATCAGAGAATGGAGAAGTGAGAACCTAGTTTGCAAATCAACTTCCCAACCCAACTTGGGTGGAGACACCAAATATTTAGGAGAGTCAAGGTAAAAAGGATGCAATTGGAAATAGAGGAATGCTCAAGAGTTATCCAAGAACAAGGGTGTGGTTTGGACCTGGAACTGATACAGTTCTCCTCTTCAGTCCTTGTATGGGCTTTTCCAGTAAAGACAGTCATCTCATAGGGAGAAATCATAGAAGACTGTGAAACAAAAAATTTCACTTGCTCTTTCATCTCTATGCCATAATTATTTTGAGTTCTAGTTTTCTCCATTCTTATGCCAATTCTTTTTATTTTCAGTGCTTAAAATTTAGTAATTATTGTGTTTGTCCACTAATATTTTAGATTTTAAACTTTTGAATAGGTGATATTTTCATATGGTTCCAAAGAAAGCAATATTATAATGGTAATACTGAGAAATCTTGCTCTTACCTGTTTTTGACCATGGTTATGCACTTGTCCAACCAGTCCATCCTAAAGATCAGTCCTGGGTGTTCATTGGAAGGACTGATGCTGAAGCTGAAACTCCAGAAATCCCAAATCACTTTGGCCACCTCATGTGAAGAGTTGACTCATTGGGAAAGACCCTGATGCTGGGAGGGATTGAGGACAGGAGGAAAAGGGGACGATAGAGGATGAGATGGCTGGATGGCATCACTGACCCGATGGACATGAGTTTGAGTAAACTCTGGGAGTTGGTGATGGACAGGGAGGCCTGGCATGCTGCGATTCATGGGGTTGCAAAGTCGGACACAATGGAGCAACTGAATTGAACTGAACTGATGCACTTGTCTCATTTTCTTTTATTCTTATGTGTCTTTGAAATATGAAAACAAAAGTTAATACATATTTTATCTTTTATATAGTTAGCATTTTCTTTTTATTTAATATATCATAGATATCTTTCTAATATCATTATCTAGATATAAATGGGTATATTAATATAAGGGGTCTTATATAGGTACACATTGAGTTATTTCCTTTTTTTTTTTTTTGACTGCCAAATGACATGTGGGATCTTAGTTCCCCAAACAGAGATGGAACCTGACAATAAGTAAAATAATTCTTTAAAATTAGGACATGAGGCTCTGTGGAACAAAGCAAAACCAACCAATAAGCATCAAGGAGGTAGTATTTATGTATAAAAGAAATATAGTTTAAGAATCTGTTTCAGCATATGCTTGTGTGCTTAGTCACTCAGTCATGTCTGACTCTGTGTAACCCTATGGACTGTCACCCACCAGGCTCCTCTATTCATGAGATTTTTCAGGCAAGAATACCAGAGTGGTTGCCACTTCTTCCTCCAGGGGATCTTCCCAACCTGGGGATCGAACTCAAGTCCCTGCATCTCCTGCATTGCAAGTGGATTCTTTACCCACTGAGCCATTGGGGAACAAATAGTATAATAACATTTTAGTAAAAGGAAACAATTCTATATTGTAATAAATGAGATATTATGTATAAGATGCACAAAATCACTGCAGATGGTGACTGCAGCCATGAAATTAAAAGACGCTTACTCCTTGGAAGAAAAGTTATGACCAACCTAGAGAGCATATTGAAAAGCAGAGACATTACTTTGACAACAAAGGTCTGTCTAGTCAAGGCTATGATTTTTCCAGTGGTCATGTATGAATGGGAGAGTTGGACTGTGAAGAAAGCTGAGTGATGAATGATGCTTTTGAACTGTGGTGTTGGAGAAGACTCCTGAGAGTCCCTTGGACTGCAAGGAGATCCAACCAGTCCATTCTGAAGGAGATCAGCCCTGAGTGTTCTTTGGAGGGAATGATGCTAAAGCTGAAGCTCCAGTACTTTGGCCACCTCATGCAAAGAGTTGACTCATTGGAAAAGACTCTGATGCTGGGAGAGATTGGGGGCAGGAGGAGAAGGGGACGACAGAGGATGAGATGGCTGGGTGGCATCACTGACTCGATGGACGCAAGTCTGAGTGAACTCTGGGAGTTGGTGATGGACAGGGAGGCCTGGCGTGCTGTGATTCATGGGGTCACAAAGAGTCAGACATGACTGAGCAACTGAACTGAATATTATTTAGATGCTATCATGTATGGATGTGAGAGTTGGACTGTGAAGAAGTCTGAGTGTCGAAGAATTGATGCTTTTGAACTGTGGTGTTGGAGAAGACTCTTGAGAGTCCCTTGGACTGCAAGGAGATCCAACCAGTCCATTCTGAAGGAGATCAGCCCTGAGTGTTTGCAAGGAATGATGCTAAAGCTGAAACTCCAGTAGTTTGGCCACCTCATGCAAAGAGATGACTCATTGGAAAAGACTTTGATGCCGGGAGGGATTGGAGGCAGGAGAAGGAGGGGACAACCGAGGATGAGATTGCTGGATGGCATCACTGACTCGATGGACGCGAGTCTGAGTGAACTCTGGGAGTTGGTGATGGACAGGGAGGCTTGGCGTGCTGCAATTCATGGGGTCACAAAGAGTCGGAGACGACTGAGCAACTAAACTCAATTCAACTGAACTGATGTGAAAAAGACTTTAATCTTACATCCACTTTGGGTCACCACATTTTAAATAAATGACAAGGAATCCAGAATCACATTCTATGATTACTGACCAAAATGAAAAAAGAGAACCTAGCACAGAGCATTGTTGAATATTCATTTAATTAAATCTTGGAGGAGACATAGAGTTGTTTAAATGTTGGAGAATTGCACAGAGAAAAGTTGTGAAGATAGCATAACTGTATGTGGTAAGAGATGGTAGTAGATATCCCCTGAGTTTTGGTGGATTTATCTCTATCTATCTGTATATCATCTATCCATCTACCCATTTTTCTGAGTAGATATCATCTGTGTCATTCATCTGTCTCCATTTGTTAATGTAGTCAACAAATGTTATAATTATTCCCCAAATTAGTAGCTACCATATATTGAGAAATACATATCAGATTCTGTCCTTGTACCAGGTGCTTAGGTTGTCATAATGTTAAATAATGGTACAGGTAGTAATACCTCAATTTTATGGGTGAGACCACTGAAGAGTACATAACATATGTCACATGGAAAACAACAGAGTTAGGGGTATCAATGAACAGATTTTGGACAGTTGTACTTTATATTATAGCCAAAGTGGGACTTTGGTTCTTTCAAAGACCCTTCTACTTGTTGTATGTGCAGAACCCAGAATTTGTGACTCTTAACACTACCCTCTCAACCAATGTTCTTCCATCCCTCCCTTTCTTTTTCAGTATTTATTAAGTGTCTGTTATGGGTCAGGCCCTAGGTCAGGTGCTGGAGATACTGGGGTGATCCAGAATATTTGAATTCTTATCTTTACAGTGTACAAGGTACTATGTAGTGATTGCATGGAGAATACAAATGCAAATAAACAAGCTCTGTTTCCAAGGAAATAACCATTAAGTGGGGGAGACAATGCATAAAAATAAACCCTAAAAGACATGACATCAAGTGAAATGGTAGAGCTATTAGGACAGTGTCCTAAAATCACTTGGGAGTCATTCTGGGGGAGTGTAGTGGGCAGACTTTGTGAGAGAAGACAGCAGGAATGAAGGTGATGGAGGGAAAACCAGTAAGTATAGCTTGAAACATGTATAATATCATATGTCAAATGAATCGCCAGTCCAGGTTCAGTGCATGATACTGGATGCTCGGGGCTGGTGCACTGGGACGACCCAGAGGGATGGTACAGGGAGGGAGGAGGGAGGGGGGGTTCAGGATGGGGAACACATGTATACCTGTGGTGGATTCATGTTGATGTATGGCAAAACCAATACAATATTGTAAAGTAACTAACCTCCAATTAAAATAAATAAATTTATATAAAAAAAACTATAGCGCACCACACTGCAAGCATAGGATGAGATGGTTGGATGGCGTCACTGACTCAGTGGACCTGAGTCTGAGCAAACTCCGGTAGACGGTGAAGGACAGGGAGATCTGGTGTGCGCAGTCCATGGGGTTGCAAAGAGTTGGACATGACTTAGCAACTGAAAAACAACAAGTTAGTGATGTAAAGGATGAGGGGAGTGGAATGCAGAGATCTGGCATAGAAGCCTTGGGATGCCCTGGTGGAGAGTCTGACACGTTTCAACAGGGACATGATATGGTTAGAAAGAACGTCCGTGCAGGACATGTAGAGGAGAGATTTGAAGATTGGAGATTAGGAGACAAGTTTGGGGGCTGTGGCATACTCCAGGTGAAAGACTGTGAAAACTAGGACCAGAGAAGTGAGAACAGAGGGCAGATAGAAAGACAAAACTGCAGAACTGTTTTAAAGGTAGAATCACAGACCTTGGTATGTGATTAGATGTGGAAATGACTGAGACAAAGGAAGCTTTCAGAAAAGACTAGTTTCTCATTAGAGCATCCTAGAGAAGAGAGTGGCTTTTGCATGTTCATTTGTGTTAATGAACTTTTACCAGTATTCATGGTAAGCTGTCACCTACCTGAGTCTGAAGCAGCCCAGCCAAATGACAAAAACATGATGTTTCTCCAAATACACAAATCCAACTCCAAAACCACTAACAAATAAAGGAGGCTTTATCCTTCCTTGTGCTTGTTCATTGTTAAATTTCTTTTATATCTCATATTTATTCAGAGCTCAGCAATTTGTCAGGTGATGGTTTTCAGAAATTTAAATGAATTAACTGATTTGTTCTGGCAGCAATACCATGAAGTAGGTAGTGGTTTATGTTCATTTTTTACAGCAGAGGCAACTAAAGCACAGAGTGATTAGGTGATTTGCATGACCTCTTGGTTAGTGGCTTCCCTGGTGGCTCAGATGTAAAAGAATCTCCTTCCTATGCCGGAGACCCAAGTTTGATGCCTGGGTCAGGAGGATCCCCTGGAGAAGGGAATGGCAACCCACTTCAGTATTCTTGCCTGAAGAATCCCATGGACAGAGGAGCCTGGTGGGCTACAGTCCATGGGTTGCAAAAGAGTTGGACATGACTAAGTGACTAACACTAGACAGTGTGGATCACAACAAACTGTGGAAAATTCTGAAAGAGATGGGAATACCAGACCACCTGATCTGTCCCCTGAAAAATCTGTATGCAGGTCAAGAAGCAACAGTTGGAACTGGACATGGAACAACAAACTGGCTCCAATTCGGGAGAGGAGTATGTCAAGGCTGTATATTGTCACCTTGCTTATTTAACTTATATGCAGAGTATGTCGTGTGAAATATTGGAGTAGATGAAGCACAAGCGGAATCAAGATTACCAGGAAAAATATCAATAACCTCAGATATGCAGATGACACTACTCTTATGGCAGAAAGCGAAGAAGAACTAAATAGCCTCTTGATGAAAGTGAAAGAGCAGAGGGAAAAACCTGGCTTAATACTTCACATTCAGAAAACTAAGATCATGGCATCCTGTCCCATCACTTCATGGCAAATAGATGGGGAAACAATGGAAACAGTGACAGACATTATTTTTGGGGGGGCTCCAAAATCACTGCAGATGGTGACTGCAGCCCTGAAATTGAAAGACACTTGGCTCCTTGGAAGAAAAGTTACGACCAATCTCAGTTCAGTTCAGTGGCTCAGTTGTGTCCAACCCTTTGCAACCCCATGGACTGCAGCATGCCATTCCTACCTGTCCATCACCAACTCCTGAAGTTTACTCAAACTCATGTCCATTGAGTCAGTGATGCCATCCAACCATCATCCGCTGTTGTACCCTTTTCCTCCTGCCTTCAGTCTTTCCCAGCATCAGAGTCTTTACAAATGAGTCAATTCTTCACTTCAGGTGGCCAAAGTATTGGAGTTTCAACTTCAGCATCAGTCATTCCAATGAATATTCAGGACTGATTTCCTTTAAGATTGACTGGTTGGATCTCCTTGCAGTCCAAGGGACTCTCGAGTCTTCTCCAACGCCACAGTTCAAAACCATCAATTCTTTGGCAGTCAGCTATCTTTATAGTCCAACTCTCACATCCATACATGACTACTGGAAAAACCAAAGTTTTGACTAGACAGAACGTTCTTGTCAAAGTAAAGTCCCTGCTTTTGAATATGCTGTCTAAGTTGGTCATAATTTTTCTTCCAAGGAGCAAGCATCTTTTGATTTTATGACTGAAGTCACAATCTGCAGTGATTTTGGAGCCCCAAAATATTAAGTCTGTTTCCACTGTTTTCCATCTATTTTCCATGAAATAATGAGAGCAGATGCCATGATCTTAGTTTTCTGAATGTTGAATTTTAAGCCAACTTTTTCACTCTCCTCTTCACTTTCATCAACAGGCTCTTTAGTTCTTCTTCTCTTTCTGCCATAAAGATGGTGTCATCTGCATATCTGAGATTATTGATATTTCTTCTGGCAAATGATTCCAACTTATGCTTCATTCAGTCTAGCATTTTTCATGATGTACTCTGCATATAATTTAAATGAGCAAGGTGACAATATACAGCCTTGACGTACTCCTTTCCCAATTTGGAACCAGTCTGTTGTTCCATGTCCAGTTCTAACTGTTGCTTCTTGACCTGCATACAGATTCCTCAGGAGGCAGGTCAGGTGGTCTGGTATTTCCATCTCTTTAAGAATTTTCCACAGTTTGTGTGATGCACACAGTCAAAGGCTTTGGCATAGTCAATAAAGCAGAAATAGATGGTTTTCCTGGAACTCTCTTCCTTTTTGATGATCCAGTGGATGTTGGCAATTTGATCTCTGGTTCCTCTGCCTTTTCTAAACCCAGCTTGGATGTCTGGAAGTTCAGTGTTCATGTACTGTTGAAGCCTGGACAGCATATTAAAAAGCAGGGACGTTACTTTGACAAGAAAGGTCCGTCTAGTCAAAGCTATGGTTTTTCCAGTATTCATGTATGGATGTGAGAGTTGGACTATAAAGATAGCTGACTGCCAAAGAATTGATGGTTTTGAACTGTGGTGTTGGAGAAGACTCTTGAGAGTCCCTTGGACTGCAAGGAGATCCAACCAGTCAATCCTAAAGGAAATCAGTCCTGAATATTCATTGGAAGGACTGATGCGGAAGCTGAAACTCCAATGCTTTGGCCACCTGATGGGGAGAATTGGCTCATTTGAAAAGACCCTCTTGCTGGGGAAGATTGAAGGTGGGCAGAGAAGGGGACAACAGAGGATGAGGTGGTTGGATGGCATCAACAACTCAATGGACATGAGTTTGAGTAAACTCCAGGAGTTGGTGATGGACAGGTAGGAATGGCATGCTGCAGTCCATGGAGTCGCAAAGAGACAGACATGACTGAGCGACTGAACTGAATGGTAGTTAGGCCTGAACTCAAGCTGTCCACCTTCAAAAATAATCATTACAGTCATTTATAAATGGAATTGCTTTCTTAATTTCTTTTTCAGGTTGTTCACTGATGGAGTATGGAAACAACTGATTTTTGTTTGTTGATCTTGCACCGTGAAACCTTGCTGGAATTTATTGATTAGCATTTTTTTCATGGATTCTTGTGAGCTGCTGCTTCAGAATTTTGTTATGATATTATATTTCTTTCTAAATCTGTTCCTACCGATTTATTCTAGAATATCCAAGATCTTGAAAAGCTACCTTTTACATTTTAAAGATGCTGCATAAAATCTGCCTTTAATTATATTACTCCTTATGCTGTCTGGCTTAGTAATTTGGCGTATTGAAAGAGAAAAGACCTAAAAAAAAAAAAAAAGACCTAAAAATGAAGAAAATATTTAGTAACATTTTCAAGTGCTTAAGGAAATGATATGGTAAAGGCAAATGATAGCGTCATCAGTTAAGACCACCAAAAGGTTCTGTGGATTGATTTGTTGTTATTGGAGAATTACATGACTTTAAAGTAGTATCAGTTACTATGATCAAATGACCCTCATCCAATTAAGTAATTTAGGTAGCCCAGTCATCCAGGCAAACTGTATCTCCTCAAATCTGTTCCTGATCTGAAAGAAATGTGGCTATTTAACTTCCTTATCTGGTATTTTTTTCTTCTCTTCTCTGCTAATTGATGATTTTTTGAAAGTTAGGGTTGACTCTGTTTCCTAAATGGGTCTTCCCCTGCCCCGTGCCAATTCTGTTTTGAATTTTAAAATTAACTTTATTTTGATTATCAACTCTTAACATATGTTGAATTTTACTGGCTGTTAATGTAAGATCCTGGGAGTACATTCTTTTCCCACCATTTTAGTGTCTGAGTTAGACCAGTGCTTCTTGCTATTGCAGAGTTGACCTTGGCCCCAAGTTATGATGAATAGACAACAAATGGAGCCTATCATAGCATCTCAGGACACAGAAAGACCTTGGAGGTCATTTTTTTCTGGTAGAAATTGTAATCCTCACGCCACACTCTTAGTTTCAGGATGTCAATGCGTCTTGTAAATGTTGACTCATATGATGCAGTTCTTATTTTCGGTGTCAAAATAGAAAAATGGAGATATTCACATCCTAGTGAGCAGAGAAGAATAAATAATAACCAATTACTTATCTTCAGAGACAGCACCCTGGCTCCTAGATTCTCAAAGATGGAGGGAAGAAAAATGCAGAAAGCACAGATCACAGTCAGAGAGAAGGCTTAGGAATCTGGCATCATATCTTTTCTAAAGATCTGTCATTGAATTCACAACCATTTGAGCTCATGTCCAGTGCACTAAGTTCCCTCTGCCAGCATCACAGTGTAACCCTTTATCCGTGAACTCACACGAGGCATCCGAGTTGCGATGTCCCAGCATCCTTCCACATTAGCAGCACACTGTAGTCTGTGACTCCACCAGTATTTCACATGCATTTTATATTAACTTATGATTATCTCTGCAGTTTCACTTCTTTATTCTTAATAAACTTTGATATTAAAGTGGAAGAAAATGATTATGTTCCTTATTTTATTTTTTGATTAATTTCTTTTAATTGGAGGATAATTACTTTACAATATTGAGATAGTTTTTGCTACATGTTGACATGAATTGAAGTACAATGTACTGTCAGATATCCTGGGAAGAGAATCCATTGTTCTGTCTGTTGATATCACTTAACTTTTTCTGTCTTATATTTTTATTCACTCTTAAATATTTTGTTGAATTTTGTTGCTTTTGGAAGTCGCTGTGACCTTCTTCTTACTTTCCTCCAGGTTTGTTAGGGCTTATAGTATAAATAGTGTATAGAGGGAATATTTAGTTTTAGAAAAAATATTATTTAATGAATATAATCTCAATAATTTAAAAACATATTAGTTTATCTCTGTCAATCTGAGACTTTAGTATAAAGGGAAAGAAGTTTGCAACCAATTTATTGATATTTCAAGACACATCTTTTCCCCAAATGACTTAAATCTCCTAAATGAATAGATGAAAGATCATTTTTTGATGACACAATTTAAATATGGATTTTTTTTTTTTGGTTTGGACTATGTTTTGAGGTTATAGGGACATAAGGAAGCACTGCGGGATGGGACCCTGTTTGCCCCTGTTCATGCTCTATACCTCAAGTCACTCTTTATCCCTGTACTTGTCCAGCTGCTTCCTACCTAAAGGCTTTGCACTGCTATTTTCTTCCTCCTAGGAATGCTCTTTATCATTATCCTGCCTAAAGTCTTCTCAAGCTTAATATCACAGTTGGTATCTGATCCTCCACTCTACCCACTATGATTGTTCATCCATTCACTCTCATAATAACTTATATATTTCAGGAAAAGTACTTGTATATTTCCTACAATCACATTGAGTTGTAATCAGATGCTTATTTTTTTTTCCATGTTAGTCTGCAAACTCCAGAGGGTTTTTCTTCTCCCAATGTATTGTAGGCTCAAAGAGGTTATGGAATGTGAGTTATTCATTAGTATATCCAAGGCCTTCGTTGAGTATGCAGACATGAATAAACACTGTTGAATGAATGAATGGATAAATGTAGTTTGTGTACTTTAGGGAGCAGTGAACCACAATTCATTCTTTGAGTTCCTGTAATGATTAGAACCTTTTGTGAAAAGGGCAAATATACAATGTGTAGACAAAATTGAGAAGTAAATGGCACCCAGGAGAGTAAGGGCTCGGACAGTTGTGGTGATGTTGACATTAACTATTCTGAGAATGTAGAATATTTTAGAGCAAATTCTCAATTTGAATTTCTATTTAGATGATTTTTAGGTTTGTATTGGTGGCATGTAGGACTCTGTTGGTAATATAAAAGAAAGTACAGTACAGTTCTTCCCTTGTTATTAATATTATTTCAGCTGTGACTTTAGTTAGATTCAGAAGTTCTATTTATTTTTTTATCATAAAAACTTTTCCCCTCCACTTAATGAGAAGCAGTTTCATGTAATTTTTGTTTACTGACAGTGATTTTAAATTTACCTACTAATCTGTTCTTTGGTTCTACTTTGTGTGAATGCATGCTTCATAGCATAGTGTATTAAGTTCACTCAGAGTTAAGAGTGATGATATTTAAATTCTTTTGGCATCATTTGGCTCTATTTTAAACAACACAGAACTAGATTCACACCAATCTTGGGAAACTGCGTCTGGCTTGTGATTTTCCATAGTACGATTAAGTCAAGACATGCAAAGTGGAACCCAGAGATGGTGCACTCAGAGAATTTGGGGCTGAAAACTTTATCTTTTTTCAAGAAAGAGTACAAATAAAACAAAATTTGTACTTGATTTAGTCTTTGTTATTTACAAAGAGAGACAGAGACAGTGCTAAACTAATTAATATCTGGTTGGTTAAAATGGTGGAAATGGCATTTCTCTGGGAACTGGGAGAGAAAAAGACTAATTGGTAACTGGTTAATTTTATATGTCAACCTTGCCAGATCACAGACCCTAGATATTTAATCAAACACTGGTCTGGATGTTGCTATATGAAAATATGTTTTAGATGAGAATAGTCATGTATGGATGTGAGAGTTGGACTATAAAGAAAGCTGAGCGCTGAAGAATTGATGCTCTTGAACTGTGATGTTGGAGGAGACTCTTGAGGGTCCCTTGGACTGCAAGGAGATCCAACCAGTCCATCCTAAAGGATATCAGTCCTGAGTGTTCATTGGAAAGACTGATGTTGAAAATGGAGCTCCAATACTTTGGACACCTGATGCGAAGAGCTGACTCATTGGAAAAGACCCTGATTCAGGAGAAGAAGGGGATGACAGAGGATGAGATGGTTGGATGGCATCACTGGCTCAATGGACATGAGTTTAAGTAAACTCTGGGGGTTGGTGATGGACAGGGAGGCCTGGCGTGCTGCACTCCATGGGATCGCAAAGAGTCAGACATGACTGAGCGACTGATCTGAACTGAATATTTAAATCAGTAGCTGAGTAAAGCACATCACTTATCATAATGTGAGTGGGCCTCAATCAACCAATTGAGTCTTGAGAGAAAAGTGACTGACTTCCTCCAAGAAGAGGAAATTCTACCAGTAGATGGCCTTTGAACTTGACCTGCAATAGCAACCATTTCGTTGGGTTTCTGGCCTCTCTGCCTGCTCTGAGAATTTGGACTTGCCAGCCTCCACGAACACATGGGCCAATTCCTTAATCTCTCTCTCTCTCTGTGTATTCATATATCCATGTATATATATAAACATGTGCAAATATTCATACACACATATCTTATTGGTTCTGTTTTCCTGAGGAACCCTAATACAATTACTATGTCTAAAACGACCTCTCTCATCAGTTGGTGTGATTTTCTTTTCATAACTCTTGTTTTCAAACTTTTGACATGTTCGGCAGACCCTCACATCATCCATTTTGAGCTAGGGAAGCATGGTGATTGCCACACTTATGGGAAATTTTTTTCTTTAATGGATTGTATCACTGAAAGTTACCCTTTCCTGCCAGGAGTTAGCATGGAGAAGCAAGGAAAAAAAAATGAAGATGAGATTCCTACTTGTAGTCCCAACTATAAGAGCTTCCAGTCTGAGAGGCACCATGGCAGAGCAACAACTGCCCCAGAATCAGTAGCTGAGTCCTGTGTTACTCAACTTTTCCCAGTGAACACCAGCCCCTGCTAAAGCTAGGATGCCTCCAGAACCCAACTTTAGCATCTCTTCTGTCCTTCTCCATTAGCTATCTTGCCAGGCCCTCTTTTATTTATTTTAATTATTTTTAATTGGAGTATAATTGCTTCACAATATTGTTGTAGTTTCCGCTGTACAACATAGTGAATCAGTTGTGTATACATATCCCCTCCCTCTATTCTTAAAGTTATTTGTAATTGAAGGATAATTGCTTTACAATGCTGTGTTGGTTTCTGCCATACATCACCATGAATCAGCTGTAGGTATACATATGTCCCCTCCCTCTGGAGCATCCCTCCCACCCCATCCTCGCCCTGTAGGTCATCACGGAGCACTGAGCTGAGCTCCCTGTGCTGTACAGCTGCTTCCCACTGGCTCTCTCTCTTACACATTATAGTATGATACGTCAGTGCCACCCTCTCAAGCTCATCCCTCCCCTTTCCCTCTTTGTCCACAAGTCTGTTTCCTATGTCTCTATTCCTTCCCTGCAAGTAGGTCTCTATTCCCTGCGTCTCTATTCCTTCCCTGCAAGTAGGTTCACCAGTACCATTTTTCTAGATTCCATAGATATGCGTTAATATATGACATTTGTTTTTCTCTTTCTGACTTATGTCACTCTATATGACAAACTCTAGGTTCATCCATGTCTCTGCAAATAACCCTGTTTGTTCCTTTTTATGGCTGAGTAATATCCATTACACACACACACACACACACACACACAACATATCTTTACTCACCCACCTGTTGATGAATATTTAGGTTGTGTCCTTGCTAGCCCCTCTTTTATGTGGGGTCTGCTTCGTGCCCTTTGTCTCCCTGTCCTGAGGTTTCCTTTTATTTCATATGGTCTTATTAAAAGACTGGAGATAGTATAATCAAAACATTTACCAAACACTTACTATATGTCCACTCCTGTTCTAAGTGCTTTGTATACCTTAAGCCACTAGATGCCTATATGACCCCTATAATAGAGGAACTATTATTATCCCAGTTTTACAGAACTTTAGAGATTTTAGAAATTTGAGTGTTTCCTCAGTTCATTATGTAATGGCAGAACATACTTTTGAGCCAAAGTAACCTGAGTCTAGGGCTTAAGTAGTTCAAATCTACACATGACAATTAATGCTGACATATAAATAAATGGCCCTGGCTTATGTGCTGTCCCTGCTGTCTTATCCAGTATTTGTGATACTGTGTAGGGGATAAATTATATGAGATTTCCAGATAGAATGAGACCAGGGAAATGTATTGAAGAGGACTCAGGTCTTTCCCAATAACCCTCCAAACATTGGTAAATTTCATCTTCCTTTCTCTTTTCCACTATTATTTTTGAAATAAGTGATTTCTTTCATCTACTGCATAATAACTCTTCCTAGCTTCTTAATTTCTTACAGCAAAGCTAGGATATCAGAATTAGGAGGCTAACAAAAACTTGGCACTTGCTCTCTGCCTCTACAAAGATGAAGTCATGAGCCCTTGCAGTCACTGACCTACAACATACTCTGAAAGGAGTTGAGGGGTGGAGATCAGGAATGAGGCACTCTGCGCCCTGGCGGCAAATGGGCAGAAGAAGCCTTCAGACAGTTAGATATTTTCAGGAGAAGATTTTATGAGGCCAGTTCTTGTATCTCCTCATCTAGAAGAGCAATAAAATCATTAATGATGACATATGCTCCCTGTGACCAGTAGCAATGGCCAGAATGTGTGTTTGAGGGCACATACACCTTTCACTAAAATCATATATAATACCTCTCTCGCTTCTTCTTTGGAACAGTTGTCAGAGCTATCTGAAATGCTATCTCCTAGGCGATAGTCCTCATTTTGCCCCAAGTAGAACTCTCATGTTGTGCTTTTTTTTTTTCTTTCAATTTATGGGATGTATTTTATTGCTGGATAGACAGCAATTTGCCAGCAGTCATTTAGAGTATTTCTATGGTTTTTGTCAGGCCTGTTGGCTTCATCAAAGAAAGCAGAGCCTTACTTGTTAGTCACCCAGGAAGCACACTGTGATTTGAAGAGATTTCTCTTGGAAATGAATAATAGCCAGCCCTTTCATTGAAGAGGAGAGCTCTGAAGCTTCAGAGGTAAGGTAATGTGTATAAAGGGACATCGCTGCTGATATTTAAATGTAATCCTAAAGGATGAATGTGAAGTGAAGTGATGAATAGGAATTAACAAAATGGAGAAAAGTATCACTAGAAAGAGCGTTCCAAGGAGGAGCCCAGAGATGGGGTGTAAAAATACTTAAGTGCTGAGGGAGCTGTAAGAGGTTTGGTCTGGCTGGAGGTGCAGTGAGTGTCAGGAGTGATTCAGGAGGCAGGTCAAGATGAGATCTTGGTTGGCCAAAAAAGTTTGTTCGGGTTTCCTGTCAGCTGTTACTTTTTAGCATTACTCTGAAAACTAAAGGCAGCTGATAAAGAATTTTGAGCTATATCTTTGGGGAGACTAGTTTAGCAACAATTTGGAGAATGGATTAATGGCAGGAGAAGGTGAGATTAAAGAAGATAGTTTCAGTTCTAATGAGGTGGATGACGCTGGAGCCGATTATACAGAGTGAAGTGAGCCAGAAGGAAAAACACCAATACAGTATACTTACACATATTTATGGAATATAGAATGATGGTAATGATAAACCTGTACGCAAGACAGCAAAAGAGACACAGATGTATAGAACGGCCTTTTGGACTCTGTGGGAGAGGGAGAGGGTGGGATGAGTTGGCAGAGTGGCAGTGTAACATGTATGATGTCATAAGTGAAACGAATCGCCAGTCTAGGTTTGATGCAGGATGCAGGATGCTTGGGACTGATACACGGGGACAATCCAGAGAGAGGGTGTGGGGCGGGAGGTGTC
>SJXQ01011553.1:62556-107074 GCA_006408695.1 Aepyceros melampus | reverse complement strand
GGAGAAAAGGAAAGATATAAGCATCTGAATGCAGAGTTCCAAAGAATAGCAAGAAGAGATAAGAAAGAGATGTGTATAAGAGACAGGGTCGGGAGGGGGGAGGTGGGGGTCGAGATTGGGAGTTCATGTACACTTGTGGCTGATTCATGTCAATGTTTAGCAAAACGAATACAGTATTGTAAAGCAAAACAAACTAAAAAATAAAATTTAATTAAAAAAAAATAAACACAGGAGCAAAGATTTAAAAAAAAAAAAGGGAAGACACATCACTTGTTAAATTGGAAACTGTTCTAATTGAAAAACAAAATAGTTGTAAACTGATTTCTGAGAGCATGCTCTCTTTGATCCATCCATACTAGACAAAGAAAGATCATTGGATAATTGGTTTGTCTTAAATAATTGCTTCTGGATAGTCATCAGAAACTATTGCCTAGTTCAAATACCCTTGTTAACTGTGCTAACTTGAAATGGTACTATGTATTTTGGGCTTCCCAGGTGGTGCTAGTGGTAAAGAACCCACCTGCCAATGCAGGAGATATAAGAGAGGTGGGTTCAGTCCCTAGGTTGGGAAGATCCCCTGGAGGAGGGCATGGCAACCCACTTGAATACTCTTGCCTGGAGAATCCCACAGACAGAGAAGCCTGGTGGGCTACAGTCTGTGGGGTCGCAAAGAGTTGGATATGACTGAAGTGACTTAGCATGCACACATGTATTTTGTATTTAAAATAATAAAAGGTCTTAATAAGCTAAAAAAAAAAATAAAGAAGATAGTTGATGTCAGTTTGTCTGCTGGATATCACTTCCTTACCATTTTCATATCTTTGTGTTCTTGTCTGAGATTTTCTCCTTTCATGCTCCATATGCTTTTGGCCAAACTTGCATTCACCATCCTTTGCTCCTCTTGGATCAGAGAGATGCATGCATTTCCTGTGCATGGACAGTGGTGGCATTACATCCTCCGTGGACAGATCAGCACTTTAATATGTACAAGAATAGGCATCTGACTCAAGAATCTATCCGATTCTGGGGCTTGGATTTTAAATACACTATGGAAGACAGAGCATTTTTTCTTTTAGGGTTCCCAAACAGAAGTGAGGTTTGAGAATGCTGTTGACCATTATGTTAGCTTCCTAGGGTTGCCAGAAGAGTCCTACAAACTGAGTTAAACTTTGTTGAAATATAGTTGATTTACAATGTTGTGTTAGTTTCAAGTATACAATAAAGTGATTAAATTGTATATGTGCTGTGTACTAAGTCGCTTCAGTATGTCTGACTCTGTGACCCCATGGACTATAGCCCGCCAGGCTCCTCTGTGCACAGAATTCTCCAGCAAGAATACTAGAGTGCTATACAGAATTTAAGGAAATGCCTTTAAGGAAATGGCAACCCATTTCAGTATTTCAGTACACACACACACACACACACACACACACACATGTATACACACACATATATATGTGTGTGTTCCATTATAGGTTTTATATAGTTTCCTGTGCTATACAGTAAGACCTTGTTTTTCTGTTTAAACTGTGAGTCTTGTAACAACAGAAATGCATGTCCTCATAGATCTGGAAGTCCAAAGTCAGGCTGTCAGCAGAGCTTTGCTCTCTCCGAAGTCTCTAGGGGCGGGTCCTTCCTTGTGATCAGGCAGTCCTTGGCTTTCCTCAGTGTGTGGCTGCAGCATTCCACCCCTGCCTCCGATCTCCCATGGTGGTCTTCTCATTATGTATCTCTCTGCCCAAATTTCCCCTTTCGTGTAAGGACATCGGTCATTGAATTAAGGCCCATCCTAATCCAGTGGCCTTCCCAGGTTGTGTTAGTGGTGAAGAACCCAGATGCCAGTGCAGGAGATGCAAGACCCACGAGTTCGATCCCTGAGCCAGGAAGATGCCTTGGAGTAGGAAATGGAAACGTGTCCCAGTATTCTTGACTCCAGGAGAATCCCATGGACAGGGGAGCCCAGTGGGTTACAAGTCCATGGAGCTGCAGAGAGTCAGACACAACTGAGCACATGCACAGTCCAGTGTGATCTCACCTTAGCTTGACTACATCCGCAGGGATGCTGTTTCCAGCTAAGGTCACATTCACAGGTTCCAGGTGGATGTGGATTTTGTGGGGTGGATGGTGGTGGGGTACTGTTCAGCTCAGTACAGCTGTGTTCCCTGGTGCCTCAGCAGACCCACTTGAGTAGGACAGAGGAAGTCCATAGCATAGAGTGAAACAGAGATGACAGGTGGAGAGAATATTAGCAGGCGAGGGATCCTAGTTTTTAGTTTCTAAGTCCTATGTTACTGTACTGCGTCCCACAGTTATTCTTATGAGCCACTCCCACATTCCTTCTTTTCTGAAAATTACCTCCCCCCTCATTATTGTGTTTAACTTTTGTTTTTGGTTTAGGCTAGATTGAGTTAGATTTCTGTCTTTTCCTATTAACACATTTCTGATAAGAAGTACTGAAATTATCATGGCATTCCAGGCATCAAAAGTAAAAAGAAAGAGAAGCCTGTCTGAGCTATGGCAGTGGTAGAGGAATTCAGAAGGTGGGGCTTGCATTCTGTTTGCACATTAGGATAAAAGGAGAGGAATGAGTCTGTGATGATTCTTTTCTAAAACTTTATTTTTAATTGGAGGATAATTGCGTTACAACATGGAGATGGTTTCTGCTGTATATCAACATGAATCAGCTGTAAGTCTACATATTTTCCCTTCCTCTTGAGCCTCCCTCCCACCTCCCACCCCATCCTACACCTCTAGGTTGTCACGGAGTACCAGTTTGAGCTCCCTGCATCATTCAGCAAATTTCCACTGGCTGTCTGTTTAACATATGGCAGTGTATATGTTTCCATGCTGCTCTCTCAATTCGTCCCACCCTCTCCTTCCCCTCTGTGTTCACAAGCCTGTTTTCTATGTCTGTCTCCATTGCCGCCCTGCAAATAGGTTCATGTGATTCTTGAGGTGATCAAGTAAACCACGCTCTGAAAAACAAAAGAAGTGTGAAAATGCTCGGGGACTTCCCTGGTGGTCCAGTGGTTACGACTTTGCTTCCAATGCCAGGGGTGTGGGTTGGATCCCTGTTCTGGGAGTTAAGATTCCATATCCCTGGAGGCCAAAAAAATCAGAACATAAACAACAGAAGCAACATTGTAACGTCCTATTAAGACTTAAAAAAAAATAAACAAAATGCATGAAATTTGGCCTTTGCAAGCTTTTCTAGACTTTTATGATTTATAAGCCTTGTGATGACTGCTTTCTTGAGGGCAGGGGACATATTCATTTTTGTATCTGCATTGCTTAATATAATATATTGGGACGTGCTGGGTGTGTCTTAATGTTTATTCAATTAAGTATACAGATTAAGAGCTTGAAAAGCAAAATCTCTCTCTCTAGCCAGTAGAATATGACGCACATTCTCCGGCCTGAACATGTTTGTATCAAATCTCAGTGTGCTGTAGTGGCCCTCGTTGTGTGTCTGTGTGCCAAAGGTTACTGGAGTTGTGTTCCTATGATAGTCACTGAACCAGTGGAAAGAAAGAGAAAAAAATAAATTCATAGTGTCATCAGTGTGGAGGCTAAACATATCTTAAATATGGTAACAAAGTGAAAGATACATTTTTCTTAGGAAAAATAAGTTTAAATATTTTGATTTCCCTTGCTCATATTTCTTTAAAAAAAATTTTTTTTTGGCTGTACCAGGTCTTAGCTGTAGCCTTTAGGATCTAGTTCCCTGACCAGGGATTGAACCCAGACCACCTGCACTGGGAGTACGGAGTCTTAGCCACTGGGCCAGCAGGGAAGTCCTCACATTTCTTTAAGGTGCACAATGATAACAAAACTTGTTGAGGCAAAAATTAAGTTTTATAGCTGCTGTAGCACTTTGTAGCCCCATTTCATGTGAGAGGGGCTCAAGAAATGCTTGTGAAAATATCTGTTTGGAAGTTGTGATGTAGGGGAGATGCTGAAGTAGGTCTCTCTTTCTTAAAACTTTAAATTTTTTTTATTGGAGCGTCACTCCAATAACAGTGATTAACAGTATTGTGATAGTTTTAGGTGGATAGCAAAGGGACTCAGCCCTTAGATATACATGTATCCACTTTCCCACCAAACTCCCCTCCCATCCAGGCTGCCCCATGACATTGGGCAGAGTTCCATGTGCTATACAGTAGGTCCTGGTTGGTTATCCATGTTAAACATAGAAATGTGTGCTTATCGATCCTAAACTCCCTAACTATCCCCTCTCCCCATTCTTCCTCCCTGGTAACTAGAAGTTCCTTCTCCAAATCTGTGTGGTTCTGTTTTGTAAATAAGTTCATTGGTACATGTCTTTTTAGATTTGCGTATAAAGAATGTCATACACTATTTCTCCTTGAGGTAGCTCTTTAGTAAGGAATCAGTAATATACGAGTAAGGGGCTTAAATGTTTATAATTCAGTCTGGACATCTCAAAAAGTGCATTTTGAATTCATAAAACACTGAGTCAGTTTGGAATGAATGCATTGAATGATAAATGAATTAATTTGTGGTAACTTGATCAACAGATTGAAATGTTGTGGTTTTATTTTTCTTTCTTGAGGGTGGTGGTGGTATTGCAGATGGACGTTACAATCTTTGTATTAACTTGTGAAGTCAGTGACTACATTTGGCAGGCCTAGGAACAGATTTTTGGATTTAAACCTCCACTCAGTGCAGGGAAGTGTGCTTGCTATTTGTTTTTGCGCAACATGCTTGTGAAGGATTTAAAAAAAAATAAGTATCAGTAGGCCAACAGATGAATTACTATTTCCATTTGATCTGGTCATAAAGAAAATAAAATAGCTGTAGGACATAAAATCCAGCAGTTGTTTCACTGAATCTGAAAACCTTTTATACTCTCTGAAAAGTCATGTGAGGTGAAATTTAAACTCATGTGACTGCATTATACTGTTTTCTTTGAACACATCATCTTGGGATACTTGTCCCCTTCTTTAAGCCAAAAAGTACATTTATGAAAGCCTATTTAAGTACATTAAAAAAACTTTTTATTTTGTATTAGAGTATGGTTCATTAACAGTGTTGTGACAGTTTCAGGAGAACAATGAAGGGACTTAGCCATACATACAGATGTATCCATTCTCCCCCAAACTCCCCTCCCATCCAGGCTGCCACACAACATTGAGCAGAGTTCCCTGTGCTATACAGTAGGACCTTGTTGGTTATTCATTTTAAATATAGCAGAAGTACATCTTTTTTTTTTTTTAATATCACTCCTCTAACAGGATTTGAGAGCCTAAATATTTCTTCAAGGTAGAGTTTAACTTTTTTTTTTAGTTTTTTAAAATCATTTTCATAATGTTACAAATAATGAGCTAGGTAAGATAGAAATTCCTATGTGCTGCACTCTTCAAGACAAAATGACTTCTTGCAACAAAATCACTCAAGTGCTTCCAGTTACATAAGTGACTCTCAGGGTGTCAGCATTTAATGAGAGACATTAGCTTTCCAGGCCACCAAGTACCATTTAAGGAGAGCACTGTAGCGATTTGCCATACAATAACAGAGAGTAATGCCTTGTAGTTTTACAGTTCCTTTCTTCCAAAGAACATATAATGCTTTTACATAGACCATTTCCTTTGTCCTAAAAATGGTTCCTAGATAGTGCTTTTTATTAATATATTGTTCCCTTGGTGCCACAAGTAATTCATGCAATGAGTGATTATTTGAGCTCCTACTATGTGCCAGGATGTCACTGAGTCTACAGAGCACTATAAAGCCTCAGGCATCTCTCTGGGTAGCAGTCTTTTGAGCAGAGAGAGGCGAGAATATTATTATAACAGAGAATGTGGCTAAGAACTCTAACAGGGGTGAATTCAAATGCCGTGGTATCTCAAGAGGACAGAGTAATGAACTCTCTTTGGAGAAGAGGCTCTAAAGCTTTTAGAGAAGCAACTGTTGAGCAAAGTTCCAACAGTACAACAAAACAAGCATGGAGATCTCTTCTATCCAGCTTATTCTTCCAGGTGGACACTGTATGTTCATGACACTCAGAGCTATGAAAATAGTCTTAGTGGTTGGGGGAACTTTCAGAGGAAGTCATGAAAGTATAACTGGAGGACCTTTCCGAAAAAAATTATGTTCTGCTGTTCACTGTCTCTGTGCCTGTGTGCTCAGTTATGTCCAGCTCTTTGCAACCCCATGGACTGTAGACCGCCAGGCAACTCTGTCTATGGGCTCTCCCAGGCAAGAATATTGGAGTGAATTGCCATTTCCTCCTCCAGGGGATCTTCTCAACCCAGAGGAGGTGTCTCTTACATCTCCTGCATGGGCAGGCTGATTTTTTACCACTAGAGTCACCTGGGGATACTTCCTTCCATTGTTAGCTATGGGAGTGTGTGCCAGTTATTCATTCATGCTGTGCAGACACTTAGTGATACCTTCTGTGCTAGGGAACCATTTCATCAATTGGAAGAATGAGCTTTATATGAACTATACTACTTACAGGGTCCTATTCCTAAATTATTTGATCCATCAAACTTATCTATGGTGAATGGCAAATCCAAGGAAAATGCAGATCCAAAGAAGTTATATAAGTGATGAAGCAGCTATTTGTTCTTTCTTAACTGAGCAGTAAATATTGCTAAGTGAAGTAAATGTGCTTTCTTCTCCTTGGCAAGAGTACTGCTTGTTGTACTCATCTTCCCTGAAGATAGTACTGGTTGGCTGTGCAATTGGTTGGACACAGGCAGCAAGAATTTAAGAAGTTTGAGAAAAACTGTTGAGGGAAGTTACAGATTTTCTATCATTTCTGTGATAGCTCTGATCTAGGAGAAATCTTTCTTAGAGATGAGTGATGAGACCATGGAAAGGTCCCTGGGTGAGCCAGATGAGTCAGAAAAAGTCAGTGCTCGTCCTTGGTTTGAAACTAGATGTCCCTGTCATTTAACCATTCAGAGGTTAATTTTCTTCATCTCTGAAATGGTTTGGGTTAAATGATATCTCAGTTCCTTCCAGCTGTGATATTTTATAATTATGTGGTTATATGAGAGAAGACTCTTGAGAGTCCCTTGAAGAGATCAAACCAGTCCATCTAAAGGAAATTAACCCTGAATAGTTATTGGAAGAACTGATGCTGAAACTGAAGCTCCAATACTTGAGCCACCTGACAGGAAGAGCCAGCTCATTGGAAGAGACCCAGATGCTGGGAAAGACTGAAGGCAGGAGAAGAGGGTGACAGAGGATGAGATGGTTGGATGGCATCACCAACTCAGTGGACATGAATTTGAGCAAATTCTGGGAGATAGTGGAGGACAGGGAAGCCTAGTGTGCTGCTGTCCATGGGGTCACAAAGGGTTGGACACAATTAGCAACTGAACAACAACATGAACAAGATGAAATCTTCACAAGCTTTTACCTTGGAATATTCCTTGCTCGCGGAGTTCCCTTTGTTTTTTACATATTTCCCCTGCCCCTTTCCTCTGTCAGAAATCTCTCAATGGTCTGTCCCATCCTTTGTAGGATGGACCCTGTCTTGTTTATTACCATAGCAGGTTTTCCAGGGGGCTCAGTGGTAAAGTATTTACCTGCCAATGCAGGAGACACAGGAGATGCAGATTTGATCCCTGGGTCCAGAAGAGCCCCTGGAGAAGGAAATGGCAACCCACTCGAGTATTCTTGCTTGGCAAACCCCATGGACAGAGGAGCCTGGCGGGCTACAGTCCGTGGGAATCACTAATTGTCAGACGTGAGTGAATGTGAGCACACAGTGTTTAGCCCACTTCGTCTGGATCCATGTTTATACGTACCTGGGCTGTATTTTGGAGAAGGCAATGGCACCCCACTCCAGTACTCTTGCCTGGAAAATCCCATGGACAGAGGAGCCTGGTGGGCTGCAGTCCATGGGGTCGCTGAGAGTCAGACACCACTGAGTGATTGAAATGAACTGAACTGAACTGAACGACTAACACTAACTAACTTTGGTTGAGGATGGGTACTGAATAAGAATTTAAATAGTAAAAGACAGTAAATGAATGAGTGCCAGTGATTCAAATTGTTTGAAATTACTTCATTCAATAACATTTGTTTCTTATGGGGAAAATACCTTTTTTCTGGGATTTTTGGTATGTAGTCCATAAATTGTTACAATTTTGTCAGTGAGTTTCACACAGCTCAGAAATTTCCTGCATATTTGCCAAATTGTGCATATCCTTATGCATACCCTTCTTGCAGGAAACAAATTCATGATTTTTATAACGTGAGGCATTCTACCCTCACGTTAACTTTACCTGCCTGCCTTCTAATATTACTCTGAAGACACTGAGCATTAGAGACGGAGCAAAGGATGAGCAAACACCTTTCTTACAGCTAAGTCCTACTTGAGTTGGCATCTGTCTACTTACCTACGTCTAAGAGAGTTCCTTTGTTCTGCAATGAATGCTGTTGACTATAGCCTCAATGAAAAGAATACAGTCATTTCGTTTATGTAGGCTGGCCTGTGCCATTCTCTTGATACTTGGCTTCACCTCAGAGGTCTAAAAATAAAACCATTTGAAATGTCATTGCTGTGGCCCCAGAAATCTTCTCTAGGTATTTTCTCTTTTAGTCATGTACTAAACTTTAGCTCTGTGGTCAGTCTTGTTGTAGATAAAATGGAATGCACAGGCTGATTGCTCATGAATAAATTATCTCCTCACAGCTAGTCCCCTTAGCAAGAGGTATGCTGGGCTTAGTTATGTAAACATTGGAAGCTGCTAATTTTTTTCTTTTTTTCTGGTCAAGTGGCCTATGGGATCTTAGTTCCTCCACCAGGGATAAAATCTGTGCACCCTTGCATTGGAAGCATGGAGTCTTATCCACTGGACTGTCAGGGAAATCCATGGAAGCTGCTAGATTTTAGGTAACAGAATTTTTCATCTCTACCATTAAGCAAGTGTCAACAGAAATACTGTTTTGATGGTGAGTCTTAGAAAAATATAAGCAGTTCTCATAAAGAGAAAAATTAATTTCTGTGATTATTTCAACTGTTAGCTTAAAGCAAAAAAAAAAAGGTCTATTTTTTCTGTTCACTTTGGAGTTAAATAGGAAGTATTAAAAAAACTTAGTGGCATATTTTTATCCTGTTTCAACCATTAATTTTTTAGTCTAAATATTTCTCTGTGGATGTGAGCAGAGGATTGTTTATAATTTTCAAGCCACTTCAGAATAGCATCAGGATTAATTAATATGGTTTATATATCAAATCACTTTTGAAATATTCAAGCTTTGTCTGAGATTTCCCCCACCCTGCTCCTGCGTGCATGAGAAATTGTAAGAGTGTCAGGACAGTTGGCATAGATTCATTCCTCCTTGAATTCAGTTAAGCTTATCACAAACTGTGTCATGGCCAGAGCTTAACATGTTCCTCTTCCAGAAAATCATTTGCCAAATACAACACAGTTGGGATGGTGGGAAAACTCTGGAGCATTCACATTTACCTAGACTTCTTCCCTTAATACCCAAGTCTGGAGCCGAAAGAAACACGCTACTAAATCGGCATCCCTGATTTTAGTGTTTTTCACTTCCGAAAGTCACAAAAGCAGAAGCAGCCATTATTGGATCCTTGACCTGGAGTTTTCTGCTCTGAGCCCGTTTGGAGCTGTGAGCTAATAATTTGAAACAACATGTGAGGGTGAAGTGTGCCTGGATGGATAACTATGAATGCTATTTAAAAAAAAGAAAGAAAAAAAAAAAAAAACCCATGATGTTGCCTGAAGACCTGTAGCCTAGATCTTTGGCCTCTTTCCTCTGCATCTCGTTGGGTAATTAGCACACTGACCCTGCGCAGAACTGGAAGCATAGGAAAACGTTTTGAAAAGTGCAGAGGAAGAAGTAGGATTAAGACAAACATTTATATAACCAGGAAAAATGACCCAGGAAAGACGGGAAATCTGGTGACACTCTGTTTACCCACAGCAATGTTAAAATAGTTTGCAAGTGAAACAAAGCAGAGTCCGTTGAATAAATCACTAAGAAAGTCGAAGGCTAGACCAACAGCCAAGAGCACGTCATGGACTATCCGTGTGATACGATTCTCTGCTGTTACCCTGGCAGACCGCTTTCTTTTGAGTATCGCCCTATCGCCCTTTCTCCTCTCCCTAGTTAATTCCATCATAGAATCACGTGATGCTGTGGGCTGCTGTGAATGGGGACTGGAAATGGATAGCTCAGGTTATTAGCAAAGGGGAGAGTATCAGGATGTTTGCAGACTGGGTCCTCATTCACACCCAGACATCAATCTAAATCAGAGACAGTTTTATAAACCTCGAATATGTGAAGAAAGAAAAAAAAAAAAAAAAACCCCAAAACCTGCAGAGCTATTTCACGGAGGCAAAAAAAAAATCTCACTTAGTTTTTCCAGATCATTTGTCCTAGGGCAAGATTTGCTCTTTCAAGGTTAGCATGCTTGGGGCTGGTCTCTGTCAAAAAATGGAAGCATAGAAATTATCAGCAAGTCCCTGAACTTTCTTAACTTGTCTGTGAGTGCCTTTGGTTTAGCACCAACTGGTTTATCTACAGGGCAAGATAAACTCTTTGCCAAACAGGCCTCAAGTTTGCTGGTCTGACTGCTGGCAGTCAGATGCCAAGAGCCCTAAACTGGCATCCTGAGGGATGTCTGCTGATAGGGAACCTCACACTCTTGCTCTCGGGGTCCTGCCAGAAGTCTGTGGAATGATTTAGGTGGGCCTTGCACTCCTGCAGCCATTTATGAATAGACTTGCTCCATGTGTGAGTGAGTGAGACAGAGAAGCACCCAAGAGTTCTTTGCCCTCAAGGAGCTTATCTTCTAGTTGAAAAGTCAGAAGGTAAATAATCAAATGAATCGGGGAAGTGCAAAATTAAAAATGGCTGTGTCAAATGAGAAGTGTGCATTTTAAATAATGAGTGCGCTGAGGACTTCCCTGGTGGTTCAGGGGTTAACACTTCGCCTTCCAATGCAGGGGAGTGCAGGTTGGATCCCTGGTTGGGGAGTTAAGGTCCCACAATGCTTCCGGGTCAAAAAACCAAAACATTAAACAGAAACAATATTGTAACAAATTTTAATAATGACTTTAAAAATGGAAAAGAAATAATAAGTGCTCTGAAATCAGGGTTGACAGAGATAGGACAGTCTTGAATCTTCAGGAAAGTTGATGTGGAAGATGGGCCCACTGGACCACCTCTTATTTATATAGTGCTTTATGGCAACAGGTGGGTTTTACATACATCATCTCTTACTTTAGTGTCATGTTATTACTGCCATTTTAAAGCTGAAGACACCGAGGCCTAGAGAAAGTTCTGGTTAATTTGTAAACAGGTAGAGAGGAGTCCTCACACCTTGGATTTTCACTTCAAGTCCAGGAGCATTCACCACTCTGTGGCTTCCTTGATGAAAAAGTAATACAGTGAATTCTCATTTCTTTCCTTTTTTAAAAAAAATTTTTGGCTTTCTTGGGTCTTCATTGTTGAGTGGGCTCTTCTCTAGCAGTGGGGCACAGGCTTTCATTGCAGTGGCTTCTCCTGTTGCAGAGCACAGGCGTTAGGGTACACAGGTTTCAGTAGCTGCGGCTCCCAGGCTCCAGAGCACAGACTCAGTAGTTGTGGTGCGCTCGCTGGCTTGGTTGCTCTGCAGCAAGTGAGATCTTCCCGGATCAGAGATTGAAATTGCCTCCTGCGTTGTCTGGTGTCTTCTTTGCCACTGAGCCACCAGGGAAGCCCCAATCCTCAGTTCTCTTTGATTCTGTGTTTGAGAATTTGCCTACTTAACTTTGCTATGCCCAAATCGGTACTCGTGGCTTTCTGCGGTCACTCACGGGCACGGACAGAGTGGTGAAAGAGCTGACTGGCACCCATGCCCCCACCCCCCCGTGCATGCATGTTCCCAGCTAAGGTCAGACAAGGCAAAGCTCTGCCTTCTTGCTTCAGCGAAGAGTGTCCTTTTCGCTATTTAGTGCCATGTTTTTCACATTTTTGTTGGTGATTTTGCTGTTTAAAATGGCCCTCAAGCACAGTGTTCAAGTGCTATCTGGTGTTCCTGAACGCAAGAAGGTTGTGATCCATTTCATGGAAAATGTATGTGTGTGTTTTAGCTTCATTCAGGCAGGAGTTACCTAGTGTTGTTAGCTGTGAGTTCCATGCTGATGAATCAGCAATATAGATCCACTGATGTATCTTTCAGCAGAAACACATCACACAAGGTCAAGTATTAATGAGATGACAAAAATGTTGCGACCTGAGGCTCATAGGAACAGAATCCAGTATTTCTTCTAAGAGCAGTGGTTCGGGATTTGCTAATTCATTATTCATGGTGATTTTGGAGAATATAACTACTGTGGATCATGAGGATCAACTGTACTTTGATAGTGTAAAGAGAGGGTGGGAGGATATTGTTGACAAGCATGAACTAAAAAACAGAGGCGAGGGAATTCGTGGTTGTGTAATGAGCAAATTAGACAATTCTAATTGGCATCAAGACTGAAAAGCAATTGCTGTAGATAAGGTCTAGGTGCCAGGTTGTGTGAGTGGGGCTGGTATGTCCAGTTGATGAATTTGGATTTAATCTTCTAAATGGATTTGGAGCAGGGATGTTATCAAAGCCTCTTTGGGAGAAGAGTGTCTGGCTGGGTTGTGTGGGAGGAAATGGGCTGCAGAAAAATGGCAGCAAGGAGTCCTCACCAAGCACTTTCATGAACTGCTTGGGATTTATTGGTACAACAGGAAACCAGTCCTCTCCAGGTCTTGATAGTTGGTGTTGAAGGCATAGAATGAAGAATAAGCTTGTAGGGGTGAAGGTGTTTCAGGGAGCTGGAGGATGTTCAGGAAGAAAGTCCACAATGACTAGGAAAGCAATTTGGGAAAGATCCTTCACTGAATGAAGAGCTAGTGTAAATTTTTCCAGTAGTCATGTACAGATATGAGAGCTGGGCCATAATGAAGGCTGAGTACTAAAGAATTGATGCTTTCAAACTGTGGTGCTTGAGAAGACTCTTGAGAGTCTCTTGGAGTGCAACGGGATCAAACCAGTCAGTCCTAAAGGATATCAACCCTGAATATTCACTGGAAGGACTGATGCTGAATCTCCTATCCTTTGGCCACCTGATTAGAAGAGCTGCCTCATTGGAAAAGCCCCTGATGCTGGGAAAGATTGAAGGCAGGAGAAGGGGGAGACAGAGGATGAGATGGCTGGATGGCATCACTGCCTCAATGGACGTGCGTTTGAGCTCTGGAAGATAGTGAAGGACAGGGAGGCCAGGTGTGTTGCGGTCCATGGGTCACAAAGAGTTGTATATGAGTGAGTGACTGCAAAACAACGACAAAATTTTGCAGTCCGTGTGTGGTATGGTTGTGCTCCTTTGGGTGTGTGAAAACAGACTTCTGAGAAGACAAGCCAATCTTAGGAGTTGTCATGGAGACTGCTCAAAACAAATACATGTCTTTAGTTTCAGGAGCTGGCTCATTGGGATCCCAGTGTAACTGAACAGTTAGAGGGCATTTCTAAGGCAGGAAGAATGGGACTATTCTTTGTTAGGCTCTTTGACTTTCTTGGACTGTTATCTGAAGTTCATTGTTTCCCACTTGGATTCAGTCTGTATGGGCACACACACGCATATGTAGACAGTGTCCTATGGCACTCAATGAACCTTGACAGTGCAGTACATCACTGGTACAAAAAAGGTTGATGGCTGCTTTAGAATAACAGTGGGCAATGCCTGACATATCGTGAATGGCAGCTTCATATTTCTGAGGCATGATGCCCTGAAGCAATCTCTTAATATTTATCTTGTAATATTTCCATTAAGATTGACTTTCAGAAATAAGTGGAATGAAACTATTAGTGACTCACCAAGGCTTTATTTCTTAATAGAGCTGGATGTGTGTGCTTTTCTGAGTTTTTAATTTCAGAAGAATCCAGCATCAAGATAAGTTAACGTGACACTCATGTTTTTTCCCTGCAGTTGATGGATTTTCAGCCTTGTTGCAGAATCTCAAACTGCTAATGTAAAAATAGTCCTCTTCTGGGGAATTGAGTTTTGCCCTATCAAGTAAGAGTCTCAAATTTGGATACAGCTTTCTCAGGGAAGCCTCTTCTTCATGCCCATTTCGAATCAATATATTTCTTTCTTAAACTTTCTCAGCCCTTGCTTGCATTAATCATGTTTTAAGATTTGATCCTGGATCTAGGCATGTGGTTGCTATGGTGATCTCATAGACTGATTGGAGGTTCCAAAGGCAAACACATTAAGGACGTGTTGTATAGACGTAAAGTTGCATGAATATTTTTGGCAGAATTGAGACCTGTAAGCTAGTCACTGAAGAAGCTCTCCATTTCCATTTTCCTCTCTTTCCGCCTTTCTTCTCTCTCAAAGAATGAACTCCCATTCTTGTCATCCTGGGAGACTCAAGGATCTGTGCATTCCTTCAGAATCTTTGGAACTTCCCTCTCATATATTTAGGTTTTTGAACTGCAAAAATGTATCAATTGATATGATTTACTATTATTTCAAAGAAGTAGACATTACTTGACAAATATATTTTTGTTACAAAGAAGAACACAGGTAACATTCCTCTCATAAATGCATGCATGTGCTCAGTCGCTCAGTTGTGTCTTTGAGTCTGTGCTACCCCCTGGGCTAGACTGCCAGGCTCCTCTGTTCATGAAATTCTCCAGGGAAGAATACTGAAGAGCATTGACATTTCCTCCTCTAGGGGATCTTCTGTTCCCTTTCCAGATGCATTTCCTGTCTCCTATATTGGCAGGTAGATTCTTTACCACTGTGCCACTCAGGAAGCCCCCATTCTCATATACATGCAGCCTCAAATGATGGTTCTGACAGTGAGTAACTGCTGATGGGGTAAGTTCTTGGCAGGCTCATTGAAGATAAAGGTTTTGACCTGTGCCTTGAAAATTACAGTAGTAATTAAATAAGTTGAGGAGAGAAGGAGGTCATTACTGACAACCTCTTATAGAGGGCGTTATAGACAGCTGAGAATGTGAAGAGTGGAATATAAATGGTGTATTCTTGCCAATGGAGTTGATCAGTTGGCTGGGGCTTTATAAGGAATAGTTGAAACAATCTGGCAAATAGGAGATTTCAGTGGGTTTGACTGAATAAGTGAATGGTCATTTAGAGAAGCAACACTGGTTCAAATTGTGAACAGTACTGAATTTCAGACTGAGGAATCTGGACCTAATTCTATGAGGAATGGGGTGAATTTATTTCCTGAAATATTGAAAATGAGGTGAGCTATGTTCTCCAGTGCCCTCTTGTATTTCGCATTTTGTTCTGCCTGTGTAGTTGGTTAGAGAGAGAGTAAACTAAAAAGAGATACTTGTTTTCATGAAAATCAGAATGTATCTGTGATACTACAAAAGCTTATCATTTGCATTTGGTCCATGTTACCATAATGGCTAAACTATGGGGGAAATAAAACCAGTCAATAATAACAACCGCCCTCCCCCCCGAAATTTCAAAATTGTTATTCTTATAGAAGGCCATCAAGGTGGCTCAATAGTGAAGAATCTGCCTGCAATTCAGGAGACACAGGTTTGATCCCTGGATAGGGAAGATCTCGTAGGGGAGGAAATAGTACCCTCTCCAATATTTTTGCATGGGAAATCCCATGGACAGAGGACCCTGGTGGGCTACAGTTCATGGGGTCTCAAAAGAGTTGGATATGACTTAGTGACCAAAAACCAGCAATAATACTTCTGAGCAGAGGTTTTATGTATTGTGTAGATGAAAGATATTTCACAGCAAAATCAGAAGTGAGAAAATGTAATGTTATATTTCTGCAACCAAGTTTATTTGAGTACCATTCTTTCTAAAACTAAAAGAAATCTAGCAACTTGGAAGTAAACTCAGTCAAATTTATGTTTTTCTCCATCTAACCATGCTCGTATTTTGCTTATCTTCCTGGCTTACTCTCTCTTTCTTCCCCGGGTTAATTCTGTCATCTTCAATCTTTGGGGTGTCTTCTATCCTGCCTTAATTAGAACCAAAGTCCTCTTTTGCATAATCTCTTGCAGAACCAAAAGATAATGCTCTTGCCATCTCCACATCTCATAAAATGCAGACCTGGTCATTCTCTCTTCCCTCACAGAAAGACGCTGATACTCTCTGGCACTGCATTCAGCACAGTCCTCGTCTGGTGGAGCAAAGAACAGTGTCTCCCACCTTGCTCCTTTATAGCCTGGAAGTCAAGATGTTTATTTCTTTTGTCCCTTGCCTTGATCTGGCAACCTCTTTTTTCCTGTGTTCCTCTCTCCTGGTTGTCTATTTGATACCAGGCTTCCCCATGTGGTCAACTCCAATCTACTTTCAGGGCCTTGCTTTCAGACGTCTAAGCAGTCTTTTAACCTCTGGCTGGAAAGTCCAAGATGATGGTGTTGGCGGGGTTGGTTTCTCCCATGGCCTCTCCCCTTGGCTGGCAGACAGCCATTTGCTTCAGTGTCTTCAATGGTCTTTTCTTCATGTTTGCTCTTGGTGTCTGTGTGTCTATGTTTCCTCTTCTTTTAAGAATATGAGTTGGATTGTATTAGAGTCCACTCTGATGGCCTCATCTCAACTCTGTCACCTCTTTAAAGGTCTGTGCTTTGCTAAGTTGCTTCATTGTGTCTGACTGTTTGCAACCCCATGGACTGTAGCCCACCAGGCTCCTCTGTCCAAGGGATTCTCCAGACAAGAATACTGGATTGGGTTGTCATGTCCTCTTCCAGGGCTTTAAAGGTCTATCAAATACAAACACAGTCACGTTCAAAAGTTTTGGGGTTAGGGCTTCAACCTGTGAATCTTGAAGTGACGTAATTTCAATCTGTAAATTGGGTTTCAGAATGCTTGATTGGAACTTCTTGATGGTCCAATGGTAGGCAAGGGTTCAATCCTTGGTTGGGGAACTTAGATGGCACATGCCACATGGCCATAAAAATAAAAATAATACAAAGGATTCTTGACCCAAGATGGTAACCTATCTTTAATGAATCTTTTCATTAATAGCAGCTCAATAAAGAAGGCCTATATTCTTTCCATTGAAAATAATTTTTAAGCTGTATTTTTATCAAAAGTCCATGCACTAAGTTAGATACTTTCTAGTTGCATTAAAAGGTTATATTTCAATTAGTTGACCCTGATAACACACACCAAAGATTAACTGAGGATATGCGATTATAGAAGATTTTTCTTTTCTTCCAAAGGAACTGATTATTGTCAAAAAGAAAAACAACACCAGATTTACTTAATTCTGTGATATAGCACAGCAAATCCTTTTTTCCAGAAAACAAATAAAATTAACAGGAATCCAGTTGGAACAACATTTATGCTTTAAAATGTTCACATGAGCCACCTGATATAAAGTAAGAAATAAATTGATAAATGCTTTGTTAAGGCCTTTTAAAAGCTTTTTGAAGTACAGGTTGAATTGGAAAAGGTCCAGAATCATTCTGGGAGGGGGCAGTATTTTTATACATGTTTACATTTGCCATAAAACAAACCCTGAGATTCTGAATCAAAGGGGCCTTTATACAGTGACTCTATAAAAGGCTGGCAAAGGACTTTGAACACAGCTTGAAATCCAACGTCTCTTTTTGGCGGGGTTTGAGCAAGAGCCTTGAAAGGGGAGAGAACCTACTAGCAGTACTCATGGTGGGAAGCATTCTAACGAGAGCCACACTGACCACGGGAGTATTTTCATCAGACAGCTCACGACTTGCAAAAAGCAACCATTTCATAACACTCTTCCCTTCTCCCCAGTTACCACTCTTCTCTCTCTCCCCACAAAGTGCACATTTTGAAGTTTATTCACTGTCCCGATTTTACCCTTATATTTAAAAAAAAATCATGACTGTTTTAAATTGTGTTTTTGTGAAGATGTATTTGATGGAGTACAGGTTTTCCCATTGCTAAGTTCAGAAAATAGAACCTAACTAGCGAAATCCTGGGGTCATTTTTCTCCAACAGAGCTCTCACTGTTACCACTTTGCTTCTGGGTGAAAGGCAATGTCCTGTAGAACCAAGTCCTGGGGAATGTGTGAATCAGTGCAGCCACATCACCCTCCCCTCAACACAGAGTAAAAAGGAACTTGGTGTGATTTTGTCATTTCTTGGAGTTGGCCAAAAAGGTCGTTCGGGTGGTTTTCGCAAGCTGTTCACCCGAATGAACTTTTTGGCCAACTCAGTTGATCTTGTTAACGGGAGAACTAAAATAATGAAAAGCTGCTCTTTCAGTCTCTGAAGTTGTATTATGTAATATTCGCAATTAGAACAGATGAGGCCATCAAGCAACGTTGGTGTAAAACCATCTTCCAAGCCCTGTTGCAGAAAATGCATACTTTTCCCTCCCTGCCTCCTTCTTTCCTGTTTGCGCTCCTGAGGACCAGCAGATGGAACTTGCCATGGAACAGAAAGGACCATTCCTGTCATCTCTGTTTCAGAATCCAGTAGGAAGAAGTATTTTTCTTGCTTTTCATTTTTCCCCTCTTTCTCCCTCTCTTGTGGTTTTGGCTTTTCCAAAAAAAAAAAAAAGAGAGAGAGAGAGAGAGAGAAAAGAACAAAAAACTCGATTTTCAACAGATCAAGAGGTTCAGATGAGATATTCTTTCCTGTCAAACAGGATCCAGAAACTTTTTGAGGTTTCTCAAGGACTTGTCTCTCTAAGCTGAAAATCTGTTCTCTTTCTTTGCAGTTGCCAGAAAAGTAATTAGGCCATTTTTCTAATTATAGTAATCTTCCCCAAATGGCATATAACTTCAAATCCAAATACCATGTAAACTGGCCAACAAGTGCTTCACCAGGGCGGTTGGAGTGGAGGCGCTGCGCTTTGTGGGGAGGCACAGTGTGCTGTGTGTCCCAGTTACAGCTGGCTTTTTCTTTCTCGCTCTCTCGCCCCAGAGGTTCTGCTACATGAGTGTAAACAGCTCGATGGCAATTGCTCTTGTCGGTGGCATTTGGTGAAGAGTTGTGTCTGTGGCAGATAAATTAACCTCCTTTTGGAAAAAAAAATGTTGATTTGCGGGAAAAACAAAGCAAGATTAAATTGTCCTCACACTGTTGAGCTGATGAAACAAATCTCTACCGGTGCGTGGGGTGAGGTTCCCCGTATTACATGATGCGGACCCCCCCCCCGCCCCAAGAAGAATCCTCTTTTCTGTGATGCTAACCAAGGGGAGTTCGGTTCTGCTGGTAAATGGTGTGGTCCAAAATATGTTCACAGCTACCCTCTCTTGTTCAAATTGTTTGGAAAAAAGTTTCCACTAGGAATAAAACTACCACACGACCCAGCAATCCCACTACGGGGCATATGCCCTGAGGAAGTGAGTAAGTAACTGAGAGTTAGTCACTCAGTTGTATCTGACTCTTTGAGACCTCATGGATTATAGCCTGCCAGGCTCCTCTGTCCATGGGATTTCCCAGGAAGGAATACTGGAGTGGGTTTCCATTCCTTTCTCTAGGGGATCTTCCTGACCCAGGGATTAAACCTGAGTCTCCTTCATTTCAGGCAGAGTCTTTTACCATCTGAGCCACCCAGGAAGCCCATACTGTGAGGAAACCATAATTCAAAAAGACACGTGTACCCCAGGGTTCACTGCAGCGCTATTTACAATAGTCAGCACATGGATGCAACCTAGATGCAGATCAACAGATGAATGGATAAAGAAGCTGTGGTATATATACACAATGGAATATTAGTCAAAAAAGGAAAGAAATTGAGCTAATTGTCAACTGACCCAGGGATTAAACCTGAGTCTCCTTCATTTCAGGCAGAGTCTTTTACCATCTGAGCCACCCAGGAAGCCCATACTGTGAGGAAACCATAATTCAAAAAGACACGTGTACCCCAGGGTTCACTGCAGCGCTATTTACAATAGTCAGCACATGGATGCAACCTAGATGCAGATCAACAGATGAATGGATAAAGAAGCTGTGGTATATATACACAATGGAATATTAGTCAAAAAAGGAAAGAAATTGAGCTAATTGTCAGGGGGTGGATGAACCTAGAGTCTGTCATACAGAGTGAAGTTAGAAAGAAAAACAAATATTGTGCATTGATGCATATATATGGAATCTAGAAAGATAGTATTTATGAATGTACTTTTTAAAAAAATATAAATTTATTTAATTGGAGTTTAATTACTTTACAGTATTGTATTGGTTTTGCCATACATCAACATGGATCCGCCACAGGTATACATGCGTTTCCCATCCTGAACCCCCCTCCCTCCTCCCTCCCTGTACCATCCCTCTGGGTCGTCTCAGTGCACCAGCCCCAAGCATCCAGTATCACGCATCAAACCTGGGCTGGCAATTTGTTTCATATATGATATTATACATGTTTCAATGCCATTCTTCCAAAGCATCCCACCCTCAAAGCAGGGATAGTGACTCATGCATAGAGAGCAGATTTGTGGACAGAGTGGGGAAAGGAGAGGGTGGGACAAATCAAGAGAATAGCATTGACGTATATACCCACCTTGTGTAAAATAGATAACTAGTTGAATAGCACAGGAAACTCAGTTTGGTGCTCTGTGGTGACTTAGATGGGTGAGAGGAAGGTTTAAGAGAGAGAAAAAATATATATACATATAGCTGACTAAAGCAGTTATCCCCCAATTAAAAATTTTTAAGAAGGTTTCCAAATGACATTTACTCTAGATATTTGGTTTGTTGCCTACCCTCCCCCTGGCCTTAATGGAAGGGATTTCTGGATTGGGATAAGGGCACTAGGGAGAAGTCTCTAGAAAATGAAACTGGGCATTGAAATGAAGAGTAAGTGAGGGTGGATTCCTTCAGGAAATGATGGAGTTATAGTGATTGAAAACAGAAGGATAAAACTGCATAAAGATTTAAAAGCAAAAATGGAGTCAGCATTTAAGAGTGCAGGAAGGGTGTGTCTCGGTTACTGAATGGTGTGTGGGTGATGCTTAAGTTTAGGGTGCTGATGCGGACTACTTTGTTTCTGTAAAACGTTGTCATCAAACCTCTACAGTCGGAGTGTTTACGGGGAGGAGCAAATGCATGAAGTGGGAATTTCCAAGTGTCAGGCTTTTCTGATCACTGGATTCCAGTTTCCTAGTGGCTGCATTTTGTTTGCAAAAAATGAAAATTCTAAATTATTAGACATATTTAGAATATATATATATATCAGTTCAGTTGCTCATTCGTGTCCGACTCTTTGCAACCCCATGAATCGCAGCACGCCAGGCCTCCCTGTCCATCACCATCTCCCAGAGTTCACTCAGACTCATGTCCATCGAGTCCGTGATGCCATCCAGCCATCTCATCCTCTGTCGTCCCCTTCTCCTCCTGCCCCCAATCCCTCCCAGCATCAGAGTCTTTTCCAATGAGTCAACTCTTCGAATGAGGTGGCCAAAGTACTGGAGCTTCAGCTTTAGCATCATTCCTTCCAAAGAAATCCCAGGGCTGATCTCCTTCAGAATGGACTGGTTGGATCTCCTTGCAGTCCAAGGGACTCTCAAGAGTCTTCTCCAACACCACAGTTCAAAAGCATCAATTCTTCGGCGCTCAGCCTTCTTCACAGTCCAACTCTCACATCCATACATGACCACAGGAAAAACCATAGCCTTGACTAGACGGACCTTAGTTGGCAAAGTAATGTCTCTGCTTTTGAATATGCTATCTAGGTTGGTCATAACTTTTCTTCCAAGGAGTAAGCGTCTTTTAATTTCATGGCTGCAGTCACCATCTGCAGTGATTTTGGAGCCCAGAAAAATAAAGTCTGACACTGTTTCCACTGTTTCCCCATCTATTTCCCATGAAGTGATGGGACCAGATGCCATGATCTTCGTTTTCTGAATGTTGAGCTTTAAGCCAACTTTTTCACTCTCCTCTCTCACTTTCAACAAGAGGCTTTTTAGCTCCTCTTCACTTTCTGCCATAAGGGTGGTGTCATCTGCATATCTGAGGTTATTGATATTTCTCCCTTCTCACATCCATACATGACCACAGGAAAAACCATAGCCTTGACTAGATGGACCTTAGTTGGCAAAGTAATGTCTCTGCTTTTGAATATGCTATCTAGGTTGGTCCTAACTTTTCTTCCAAGGAGTAAGCGTCTTTTAATTTCATGGCTGCAATCACCATCTGCAGTGATTTTGGAGCCCAAAAAAAAGAAAGTCTGACACTGTTTCCACTGTTCCCCCATCTATTTCCCATGAAGTGATGGGACTGGATGCCATGATCTTCATTTTCTGAATGTTGAGCTTTAAGCCAACTTTTTCACTCTCCTCTTTTACTTTCATCAAGAAGCTTTTTAGCTCCTCTTCACTTTCTGCCATAAGGGTGGTGTCATCTGCATATCTCAGGTTATTGATATTTCTCCCGGCAATCTTGATTCCAGCTGTGTTTCTTCCAGTCCAGTGTTTCTCATAATGTACTCTGCATAGAAGTTAAATAAGCAGGGTGACAATATACAGCCTTGACGTACTCCTTTTCCTATTTGGAACCAGTCTGTTGTTCCACGTCCAGTTCTAACTGTTGCTTCCTGACCTACATACAGATTTCTCAAGAGGCAGGTTAGGCGGTCTGGTATTCCCATCTCTTTCAGAATTTTCCACAGTTTATTGTGATCCACACAGTCAATATATGCTAAATGCCTTGTTTTCATTTAATCCTCACTACAAATGTGTTTGCTTAGTCTCTGAGTTATGTCTGACTCTTTTGCAACCCCATGGACTGTAGCCCGCCAGGCTCCTCTGATTTCCCAGGCATGAATACTGGAGTGGGTTGCCATTCCGTTTTCCAGGGAAGCCCCAGTATAATTGTATATAATGGCTACTGCTCTACATTTCCTTCTTCCCTTCACATCCATGATTCTAAAAGGGTTATTTACATTCACTTATCCATTTAATTTCTTTACGTTCACTCTCGTTTTTAATCAAAGTTATATGTAACGTTAAAAGTGAACGTATTATTAAAATAGAAAGCCCCAGCCTTTCTCCTCCACCCTCCCTGAGTCTCCTCCCCCAGAGTCAACCACTGTCAACATTTCTGGTTGTATCTCTTGGTTTTACCTCCCATTTGCTGCAGAAGGTACTGAGTCTGACACAAAGTGACCCTTTGCAAGTGGGGCTCTTTCTTCTTCCTACTTTGCTCTACAAACTTTGGGTCAGGGTCAACTGGGGGTGATGAGTCCATTAACATATATGAAGCAGTTCATGAACAATTCAGCTGACAGTCACTAGTTCAGGAGACAGTATTGCACAGTGACTAAGAGCACAGGCAGACCCTGGCTCAAATCCTACCCCACTCTCTACCTCTGTAAGCCTTTACTTCTTCACCTGTAAAACGGGAGGACAATACTCAGGATGCAAGACTGACGCAGAGATAAGGGTGTGGGTGTGGGCAACCAAGCATCCTAACACTTAGCTTCTGCTCCATTCCATCAGACAGAGAACCCAGGTCCGGAAGAGGTCTTGAAAGAGGGGTGGATTTGAACAGGAAGGAAAAAAGAAAGGTTATTCCAGAAAAGAGAAGAATTGAAGAGCAGACTTAAAGGCAGAGATAAAGATAGTGTGTTGGAGGAATAGTGAAAGTCGACTGATGTAACTGAATGTTGGATTCTTTCAGGAGTAGGAGGTCATGTCAGACAGGCAGCTGAGGCAAGCTCTGCCAGGGTAGACCACAGATTATTCCTTAGGGTGGATGGGCAGGAATGAGGCAGAGGGCAAAGAGCACTTGCTGAGCAGCAGCCAAATGGACTGAATTCAGGCAACAGGCAGACTCAGTTGTGGTGTAACCAAGCTTTGCCTGGCTCTCCAGAAACCTGGTGAGAGAGTTCTCAGAGAGGCAGTTTAGTTTGCGCCTCATAGGATAGAATTATCCTAGATAGTCTCTAAGAACCCTTTCAGTCCTAATGCTCTACAATTCTCTTATAGAATTTATGTAGTGACAGTGGAAATACAGGAAAAGAAGGAATCTAACTGTGCAAACAGAGTCAGTATGACTTGTCATCATTTGAACACTGAGAATTAAAAAGTGCACTGCTGCTAAATCGCTTTAGTCGTGCCTGACTCCGTGCGACCCCATAGATGGTAGCCCACCAGGCTCCGCCATCCCTGGGATTCTCCAGGCAAAACACTGGAGTGGGTTGCCATTTCCTTCTCCAATGCATGAAAGTGAAAAGTGAAAGTGACATCACTCAGTCGTGTCTGACTCTTAGCGACCCCATGGACTGCAGCCCACCAGGCTCCTCCATCCATGGGATTTTCCAGGCAAGAGTACTGGAGTGGGGTGCCATTGCCTTCTCTGAAAAAGTGCACTAAGAGTGACTAAAGTTTAAATACAGGTGTCTTTGAGATTGGAGAGCCCTTCAGCAGGGAAGTGGGTAATGGAAGTGACCGTAAAACATGCGAGGGAAAATTCTGGTAGAGGCACGAAGAATAGATCAGGCATGTTCCTGTCTCCAGGACTTTGAACTAACTATTACCTCTGCTTGAAACTCTCATCCTTCAAATGTCTGCATTGTGCCCTTGATGTCTCCCCTTAGGTCACCCTCACAATGAGGTCTTCCCTGACTAACCTACTAAAAATTACAAACCTTCCCCAATCTAACACTCCCTCTTCCCATACTCCTGCTTTGCTTTTCTCTGTAGCACTGAGCATCACCTGGCCACTTCATTTAATTTATTGATTGATAGACATCCTAATTTGGGAACTATATAGAAACAGTACTCAAAGGTATCATTGGGTTGGAGAGCTTGGGGAAAACAATGATGAATAAAGATTTAGAAAACAAATCAAATGGTGAAAAAAGGAGGAATTGTTAACACCAGAAGAAATGAAAATTGTACAAGAAAGGAAGTATAATCATGGTTCACACTTGGCACAATAGTGAAAAATACTATATGAAATATTATGTTTACTGGAGACTCAACCTAAAATAATAATACCACCACATGGGGCAATCAAAGAGGAGAACTGTGAAAGGAGTCATTTCAGTCATTCCTGGAGATGCCCATCCTGGGTGTCTTCCTGCTCCTCTGGGGGCAGACTGCTCTTTAGACTTCCACAGCTGTCATCCTCATCGTTCAGTTGCTCAGTCATGTCCAACTCTTTGTGACCTCATAGACTGCAGCACACCAGGCCTCCGTGTCCTCACTGTCTCCCAGAGTTTGCTCAAACTCATGTCCATTGAGTCGGTGATGCCATCCAACCATCTCATCCATTTTTACCCTCTTCTCTTCCTGCCCTCAATCTTTCCCAGCATCAGGGTCTTTGCCAACGAGTCAGCTCTTCACATCAGGTGGCCAAAGTATTGAAATTTCAATTTCAGCACCAGTCCTTTCAATGAAAAGCCTCTTCAGTTCCTCTTTACTGTCTGCCATTAAAGTGGTATCATATGCATATCTGAGACTGTTGATATTTCTCCCACCAGTGTTGATTCCAGCTTGTGATTTATCCAGCCTGGCATTTCTCATGATGTACTCTGCATAGGAGTTAAATAAGTAGGGTGACAATATACAGCCTTCATGCATTCCTCTCCCAATTTTGAACCAGTTAGTTGTTCCATGTCCGGTGCTAACTGTTGCTACTTGACCTGCTGACATGTTTCTCAGGAGGCAGGTCAGGTGGCCTGTTATCCTGGGGCCCACTAGAGCTTTTCTTCTGTTGGATTTCCTTTTTACCAGATTCCAAGTTCTCCCTCAACTTTTTAAGTTATCCTCTTATTATATCATTTGGTGGCTTCTTGAGAAGGAGGGCATCAGTTCAGTTCAGTTGCTCAGTTGTGTCCGACTCTTTGCGACCCCATGAATCACAGCATACCAGGCCTCCCTGTCCATCACCAACTCCAGGAGTTCACTTAGACTCACGTCCATTGAGTCCGTGATGCCATCCAGCCATCTCATCCTCTGTCGTCCCCTTCTCCTCCTGCCCCCAATCCCTCCCAGCATCAGAGTCTTTTCCAATGAGTCAACTCTTCACATAAGGTGGCCAAAGTACTGGAGCTTCAGTTTTAGCATCATTCCTTCCAAAGAAATCCCAGGGTTGATCTCCTTCAGAATGGACTGGTTGGATCTCCTTGCAGTCCAAGGGACTCTCAAGAGTCTTCTCCAACACCACAGTTCAAAAGCATCAATTCTTCTGCGCTCAGCCTTCTTCACAGTCCAAATCTCACATCATACATGACCACAGGAAAAACCATAGCCTTGACTAGATGGACCTTAGTTGGCAAAGTAATGTCTCTGCTTTTGAATATGCTATCTAGGTTGGTCCTAACTTTTCTTCCAAGGAGTAAGCGTCTTTTAATTTCATGGCTGCAGTCACCATCTGCAGTGATTTTGGAGCCCAAAAAAAGAAAGTCTGACACTGTTTCTACTGTTTCCCCATCCATTTCCCATGAAGTGATGGGGCCAGATGCCATGATCTTCGTTTTCTGAATGCTGAGCTTTAAGCCAACTTTTTCACTCTCCTCTTTTACTTTCATCGAGAGGCTTTTTAGCTCCTCTTCACTTTCTGCCATAAGGGTGGTGTCATCTGCATATCTCAGGTTATTGATATTTCTCCCGGCAATCTTGATTCCAGCTTGTGTTTCTTCCAGCCCAGCGTTTCTCATGATGTACTCTGCATAGAAGTTAAATAAGCAGGGTGACAATATACAGCCTTGACGTACTCCTTTTCCTATTTGGAACCAGTCTGTTGTTCCATGTCCAGTTCTAACTCTTGCTTCCTGACCTGCATACAGATTTCTCAAGAGGCAGGTCAGGTGGTCTGGGATTCCCATCTTTTCCAGAATTTTCCACAGTTTATTGTGAGAAGGAGGGCATAGGAGAAAGAAAAATTGGAGACCTTGTCTATCTAAACATGTCTTTATTCGCTCCTCTCACTTTAAAAACTGGTTATAGAATTCTTGATTCAACAGTACTTTTCCTCAGAATTTTGGAGGCAACTCTTCCATCTTGTTGGTTTCCGGTGCCATCCAGTTCCAAGTCCTTTTTTTTTAAATCCCAAAAGCACATAGATCTTTTACTTTCTTTCAGTATCCCCAAATCTCATAATGATTTATCCTACGTGGATCTCTTTTCGTTCATCTCAGTGGGAGGGCTACTGAAATCCAGAAAGTCATTGTCTAGGAAACTTTCTTGCACTAGTTGATAATTTCTTCTTTCAATATTATCTATATTTTCCTTGTGGAATTTGTATAGACATAGAACTCCAGGATCGGCCCTCTAATTTTCCCATTTTTCCTTCCAAACTCCACCCACAAGTTTGTTTTGTTTTCTCTTTCTACTTCTTGGGAGATTTTTTTGACTTTATATTCCAAATTTTTTATTCACACTTTAAATTTCAGTTCATTTTTTTTTCCTTCAGTCGGTGTGTGATTTTTATTTTTATTATTTTAAAATGTATTATTTTTAACTGGAGAAGAATTGCTTTATAATGTTGTGTTTGCGTCTGCCATACATCAGAAAAATATGGAACACTTCTTGAATTTGCAAGTCATCCTTGCGTATGGGCCATGCTAATTTTCTCTATACTGTTCCAGTTTTGGTATATGCTGCCGAAGCGGGCACAGCTCTCCTGTTTTTAATTTTCTGAAATTCTTTCTTGCTCTGTAACCCACCCCTACCCCCACTTTATAAACCATCCTGTTCTTGTTTTATGAATTAAACATCTCTGAGGTATTAGGTGGTGGCATTTTGCCTGTTTATTTGGCTAGCTGAATTATTTCTGATTCCTCCAATCTAGCTGTTCTTGCCCCCTCGCTCTTTCATTCTCCTCCCCTTTTCTTACTTTTTTTTTTCTGTGCATTTGCTTATTTTTTTTTATCTCTGCCTTTGTACAAGAGGCTTTCACTCAGTGTCTGGGAATCTTGGCTGCTGCTTCTTGTTTAGAGTGAGGCATTAAGAAGCTGATTAAAGGCCTGAAATGAGGGACAGATTTGCTGCCTCATGCATTTCAGTCTGGATTGATCAGGTGTGTAGGTGTAGAATTTTTCTCAAGGTTCTTTCTTTTTCTCCAGAGAAGAGTCACTTGGACTTCTTCTTAGAAAAAGTGTTCTAGGGGCTGGTCTTCCTATATTTATTTACATATTTTTACTCATTCCCCTGGATTTCAACGTGGCAACTCATCCCTACCTTTGCTGCTGCTTGGTGCCCCTGAATTTAGAGGCTTTCTTGCTCCTCTTCCACGGAGTAAATCTGTCACCTCTTACTGTAGTGGGAAACAGTGCTTCCCTGGTGGTTCAGATGGTAAAGAATCTGCCTGCAGTGCAGGAGACTCGGGTTCAATCCCTGGGTCAGGATGATCTCCTGGAGAGGGAAATGACAACCCACTCCAGTATTCTTGCCTGGAGAATCCCATGGACAATGGAGCCTGGCGGACTACTGTCCCATCAGGTTGCCAAGGGCCAGTTTCATGGTTCTCTCAACACAGTGTAAGTTCTGTGAGGAAGAAGGGGAGACTAGACTCTGGGCACTTGTGGGAGATATTCTTGGCTGTTTCGCCAGCCCTATTTCCTCCCTTCTTTCTGATTTTGTTCACACTTCTATAATGGCCTAGGCAAGGGATTGGCTTAGGTGTGAGCCTATGGCACAATTCTGGCCAATAGGGACTGATGGGACACTGACTGGGAGCTTCTTAAAGAGTTTCATTTACTCTTAAAAGGGTTACAGGGACTTCCCTGGCATCTGGTGGTTAACAATCCACCTGCCACTGCAGAGAACATGGGTTCAAGCCCTGGTCCAGGAAGATTCCATGCCATGGGGCAACTAAACCCGTGTACCCCAGTGACAAGCCCACACACCTAGAGCCTGTGCTCTGCAACAAGAGAGGCCACTGCAATGAGAAGCCCGCACATCACAAGGAAGAGTAGCCCTTGCTTACTGTAACTAGAGAAAGCCCACGCACAGCCAAACATATATAAAAATAAATAAATTTTAAAACTTAAAGAAAAAAAAAGAGGGTTCCAAGACAGCCATTTTCTTCTCTGCATCTGAAGACTGTCACATGGGCATGTGATGCTTAGAACTGTTTCCCTCTCTTTTCAACCATGAGAAGAAGGCCAAAGAAACCTCAGACATGACCTGATGCCCTAAACTCTGCACCACTGGATTAACCATCCCTAAAGCTAGCCTAACCTAAAGACTCCTCAAAAAGTGGATTAAAAAAGCCCACAATATTTTAAGTCCCCAAATGGGGTCTGAGACCATCAGAATCAGCATTACCTGAGATCTTACTAGAAATCAGAATCTTGAGCCTTGCCCTTGACTTATTAAATCAGAATTGAAAGTGAAGTCGCTTAGTCATGTCCAGCGCTTTGCAACCCCATGGACTGTAGCTTGCCAGGCTGCTCCGTCCATGGGATTTTCCAGGCAAAAACACTGGAATGGGTTGCCATTTCCTTCTCCAGGGCATCTTCCCGACCCAGGGATCAAACCTGGGTCTCCTACACTGCAGGCAGACCTTTAACCATATGAGCCACTAGGGAAGCCCTTTATTGAATCAGAATCTACATTTTAAAAGAATCCTCAAGGGACTGATATACTCATTAAAGTTTGTGAAGCACTATTTTAAGCTGTATTTAGCTATTTCTCTTCTTAATTGCAGACTTCCCAGGTGACAGTAGTGGTAAAGACTCTGCCTGCCAACGCAAGAGATGTAAAAGCCACAGGTTCAATTCCTCGATCTGGAAGATCCCCTGGAGAGGGGAATGGCTACCCACTCTGGTATTCTTGCCTAGGGAATTCCATGGACAGAGGAGCCTGGCAGGCTGCAAAGAGTTGGACACAACTAAGCGACTAAATGGCAACTCACTCCAGTATCCTTGCCTAGAGAATTCTGTGGACAGAGGAGCCTGATGGGCTGCTGTCCATGGGGTCGCATAGAGTAGGACACGACTGAAGCGGTTTAACATGCATCCATGCATTGGAGAGGGAAATGGCAACCCACTCCAGTATCCTTGCCTGGAGAATCCCAGGGAGGGAGGAGCCTTGTGAGCTGCCTTTTAAGGGGTCACAGAGTCGGATACGACTCAAGTGACTTAGCAGTAGCAGCAGAGTGACTAAACACAGCCCACAGCAACCATAAAATGGGAAATCATCCTGGAGTATCCAATTGGGCCTAATGTATCAAATGAACTCTTAAAAGTATAAAAAGGGGAAGGTAGGTGAGAAGAGGCAGAAGAAGAGGTCTGAGAGACTCTAAGAGTGAGACAAGCTGGACCTGATGTTGCTGGCTTGAAGATGGAGGAAGGGGTCACTAGCCAAATATGCAGGGAACCTCTAGGTGAGAAAGATCCCCCACTGACAGTTAAAGAGAAAACAGTAGGGACTTCAGTTCTACAATTGCATAAAACTTGAATTCTGCCAACAATCTGGGGTATGGATTCATTCTCAATGCTTCCACAAGGGAACCTGGTCCTGTCAACACTTTGGTTTGGGTCTTGTGTGACTGTAGGCAGGGAACCAGCTGAGCCACACTGTGCTCAGAATTTTTACTTCCAAGACCTATAAGATAATACATTTTTGTGCAGTTAAGCTGCTACTACTGCTGCTGCTGCTAAGTCACTTCAGTCGTGTCCGACTCTGTGCGACCCCATAGACGGCAGCCCACCAGGCTCCCTTGTCCCTGGGATTCTCTAGGCAAGAACACTGGAGTGGGTTGCCATTTCCCTCTCCAATGCATGAAAGTGAAAAGTGAAAGTGAAGTCGCTCAGTCGTGTCTGACTCTTCACGATCCCATGGACTGCAGCCCACCAGGCTCCTCCATCCATGGGATTTTCCAGGCAAGAGTACTGGAGTGGGTGCCATTGCCTTCTCCGGTTAAGCTGCTAAGTTTGTGGCAATTTGTTATAACAGCACAGTCAGGGTAGATAGTTCTGTGCAGCTTAAATTTACTTCTCATTGGCAACACCCCACTTCAAAGATACAATACATCTTTCTGTCCTAAGGCCAGCCTTAGGACCTCCTCTGATATCACGGAATCTACTTGTCACAAAGGAGACCAGAAATGTGAGGAAGTTCTCAACCAGCAGATGGCAGAGGGCTGCAGATTGTTGGTTTAGTCTTGGTCTTCTTAATTCTAGGTGGTATTTGTACACTTCTCAGTGGTCCTGTTAGAACCAAGACTCCGTTATCTACAGTGGCGATGCCGAAAACTTGCCTCTGTATGCTGGCACCAAATTGAATCTCAGAGACAGAGTTTTGGGTGAAGTAGAAAAGAATAGCTTTATGGCTTTGTCAGGCAAAAGTGGCCTCAGTGGGGTCATGCCCTCAAAGCTGTGCATTCCACCTGGACAGGGTAGCTGCTGCTGCTGCTAAGTCGCTTCAGTCGTGTCTGACTCTGTGCGACCCCATAGATGGCAGCCTACAAGGCACCCCCGTCCCTGGGATTCTCCAGGCAAGAACACCAGAGTGATTTGCCATTTCCTTCTCCAATGCGTGAAAGTGAAAAGTGAAAGCGAAGATGCTCAGTCGTGTCCAACTCTTAGCAACCCCATGGACTGCAGCCCACCAGGCTCCTCCATCCATGGGATTTTCCAGGCAAGAGTACTGGAGTGGGGTGCCATTGCCTTCAGAGAAGTTTTATCATAATGGTTCAAGAGGGAGGGCATGATCAGCTTGCGAACATTCTTCTGATTGGTTGGTTAGTGGGGAGGTACATGGGAGTTAGCATTTTTCAACATTCTGGTTCCAACTGGTTTAGGGTCTGCATTCCTGTGGGCTGCATACAGTTAACTTCTTTCACCTGGTGGGGGATTCAGGATCTGCAAAATGGCTCAAAGATATTATTATGTATATCCCTTGAGGGGGCACCAGGATCCTGTCCCATGGCTGCATTATTTTTTTTTATTGCATTAAATGTGCAGATCAATTTCTTTTTAGTTGGAGTGTAATTGCACTATTGTTTCTTGATTCTTCCTCCCTTTTCGCTGCATCCTCTCCCTTCCCTGATTAGCAACAATTTGAACCTGTCCTCTGAACTCAGGGAAGGTCGTGGAGGCTGAATGAAGCCTATTTCCTCCAAACAAGAAACAGAACATAGAGGCTTTTGTGCCCAGGAGCCGCACAGGGTCCTGCTTGGTGTCAGCAGCAACTTCCATAATACATCATTAGACCGGCTTTTCTTGCTTTCCTGTCTCATTCTGCTCAGTTCCTCACACTTGCTTCCAAGAATCTCCTCCCAAAGACCTCCTGCTCCCAAGTCCCTTTTTCAGTCTCTGCTTGAGATTGACAGGTGTAAAAGTTAGTAAAAGGAAACGTGAGTAAAGTGGAGTCAGAAGGCGTAAAGGTGGAGCTCTCCTGCGTGTGCCAGACCCATCAGCACAGACCCCCACAGGAGGAGAAGGCCCCGTGCTTCTCCAACACGAGGTGACGCTGCTTCATTATACTGCCAGCAGGAGTGAAACCGTGCGACCGCGACAGGGGGCCAGGACTCAAACCCGACTAGAACCCACAGTTTTTATTGATTTAATTAAAAAAATTTTTTTGGCTGTGCTGGGTCTTTGTTGCTGCATGGGCTTTTCTCTAGTTGTGGCGAGCGGGGGCTACTCTGTTGTGGTTCAGGGGTTTCTCATTGTGGTGGCTTCTCTTGTGAGCACAGGCTCCAGGCATGCAGGCTTCGGTCTCTGCAGTATGCAGGCTCAGCAGTTGCGGCTCTTGGGCTTAGCTGTTCCTCAGCACATAGCATCTTCTTGAACCAGGGATCGAACCCATGTCTCCTGCATTGGCAGATGGATTCTTGACCACTGAACCACCAGGGAAGCCCCCCACCATCTTTTAATTGAGATCACAAACCTGTTCTCAGGAGTTAATAAAGCTCAAGTTCTTGATGTCTCATTACAGAAAGAATTCATCAAGAGACAAAAGTGATAGGTAAATAGCGGATCTATTTAGAGAGAAACACACTCTACAGAGTATAGGCCATTTTGAAAGGTGAGAGGCCCCTATATATGGGGTGGTTAGCTTTTATGGGCTGGGTAATTTCATAGCTAATGAGGGGGAGGATTATTCCAACTATTTCTGGGAAGGGGTAGGGATTTCTAGTAATAGGGCCATTGCCCACTTTTGGGGCTTTTATAGCTAGCTCTGAACTGTCACATTGCTGGTGGGTGTATCATTCATCATACTAATGCATTGTATTTTCATGCTAATGTATTATAATGAGGCTCAAGTTCCATTTGGAAGTCAAATCTTCCGCCAACTTAGACCTAGTTGATTCAAACCAGTTTATATAATGTCCGACAGCTATTTCCTAATGGCAGAAAGCAAAGAGGAACTAAAGAGCCTGTTGATGAAAGTGAAAGAGAAGAGTGAAAAAGCTGGCTTAAAACTAACATTCAGAAAACGAAGATCATGGCATCCAGTCCCATCACTTCATGCAAATAGATGGGGAAACAATGGAAACAGTGACAGACTTTATTTTGGGGGGCTCCAAAATCACTGCAGATTGTGACTGCAGCCATGAGATTAAAAGATACTTGCTCCTTGGAAGAAAAGCTATGACCAACCTAGACAGCATAGACATTACTTTGCCAACAAAGGTCCATCTAGTCAAGGCTATGGTTTTTCCAGTGGTCATGTATGAATGTGAGAGTTGGAGGACTATAAAGAAAGCTGAGTGCCAAAGAACTGATGCTTTTGAACTGTGGTGTTGGAGAAGACTCTTGAGAGTCCCTTGGACTGCAAGGAGATCCAACCAGTCCATCCTAAAGGAAATTAGTCCTGAATATTCATTGGAAGAACTGATGCTGAAGTTGAAGCCCCAATACTTTGGCCACCTGATGCGAAGATCTGACTTATTTGAAAAGACCCTGATGCTAGGAAAGATTGAAGGCAGGAGGAGAAGGGGACAACAGAGGATGAGATGATTGCATGGCATCATCGACTTGATAAGATATGAGTCTAAGCAAGCTCTGGGAGTTGGTGATGGACAGGAAGCCTGGCATGCTGCAGTCCATGGGGTTGCAAAGAGTTGGACACAACTGAGCGACTGAACTGACTGACAGCTATGCCATTCTTTTAAAGATTTGCCCTGTCCCCTTCCCTCCTATTTCAGCAGAAATACAGATTTTCTTTTTGCCTGGCAACAACTCAGCCAAAAAGAGACTGGCACAGCTAAGCCACTGAAAAGCCACTATAGTTCAAACTCCCAGTTTCCTCCAGTGGATTTTTTGTTTATAGTGGAAGTGAAAGTCACTTAGTCATGTCCAAGTCTTTTATGGCCTATACAGTCCATAGAATTCTCCAGGCCAGAATACTGGAGTGGGTAGCCTTTCCCTTCTCCAGGGGATGTTTCCAACCCAGGGATCAACCCAGGTCTCCCGCCTTGTAGGCAGATTCTTTACCAGCTGAGCACAAGGTTTTGTTTATAGGGGCCCCTCCCAACTCTCCCTTCCCTATGGTTTCCTCTCCTTTGTTTTACCAGCACTTGCATGTGGTTCTCCAAACACTTGCTTGTCCCAAATTGCAATTCATTACTGCTCCCGAAGAAACCTATTTTTCAGATGAAACAACTGGCTGTTTCACTGTTTTAGGTTAGTATGGGCAACAAGTAAAGTCTGCTCCGTGAGCTCATCTTGCTTAGAATCAAAAGATAACTTATTAGACTATTTCAGTGTCTCACACTGAAATCAGGTCTCAAGGAAAACAAATCAGGAACGCCATACCACTAAGTTCTTCTCTGTTCTTTGTTTCTTCTCTTTTAATAGCATTACCTTCTGAGAGAAAGACTGAATCTATCCTCAGCACCAGAGAGAAAAATTCCAAAGGATTGTAATCGAGGATCCTTGGGTCAGTGGTTTTGATTGGTCAAATAGGAAACAAGGTGTATGTCCATTCATCTTGGGTCAGAGTTCCAGTCTTGGATCAAGCCATCATGGATGGGTGGTAGTGTCAAGGACTCCAGGCATGGCCATTGGGGACCACTATTGCATTGCAGGGAAGTCCCAGAAGTAGTGAAATGATTGACAGCTGGGGAACCTTCCCACTGCTTATCTAAAACCACTACCCGTTCCCAATTCTCTTCCTCTTTAATGATTCTTGCTCAGTTTACTTCATGTGTTCTTCCTGTGCCCAACCCTTATATGCTGGTATTCCTGAGTTTCATCCTTATTCTTTTCCTCTTACTCATTTCCAAAGTCATCTAATTCCATTAGTTATCTAATTCCATCTAATGTCCAGAAGACATTATGGTCTTCTCCCCAACATTTAATTAACTCCAAAAATTTTATCTAATCCAGTCATGGTTATTCCATTCCCCCACTGCAAAAATCTGTTTGGGTCGAACAGGCCTAAATCATATTAGATCAATGTAATTCAAGGAAATGCTTGCTTAGGACTTCTGGAAGGCAGCTTTGCTCACCACTATACCATAAATCTGCTTTGGACTGCTGGGAAAGAGAAACCAGTTTTACTGTTTTTTGTTGAATGGCAAAAGGAAGCATGCAGCCTCAGCTGTCTGTGGCCAGCATTCTGTGTTTTGAGTGGAGCTAGTTTTGGTATGAAGTCAATGATGGGGACAGCAGAGCAGGGAGATAAAAGCCTCTCAGGTCCCTGATGACACTGCTGAACCAGAGCATCTGCCCACTCTGCTCTCCTATTGGATTTCCTGCATTGTGAGATGGTATATTTCCACACTGGGTAAGTCAGTTTGATTCAGATGTTTGCTATTGGAGCTGAAATTAAAATTCTACTTGATTCACACCGTTTTTTCTCTTTTTAAAATGTATTTTTTATTGACATTTAGTTGAATGATAATGTTGTGTTAATTACTGCTATACAGCAAAATGACTCATAGGCACATATTCTGTACAGCAAAGTATACATAGATACACATTCTATTTCATATCCTTTTCCATTATGATTTACTACTGAATATTGAATACAGCTCCCCATGCTACACAATAGGACCTTGTTGTTTATCCATCCTCTATATACCAGTTTGCATCCACTAATCTCAAAGTCCCAACCCAGCCCTCTCCCACCCTGCTCTCCCTTGGCAACCACCAGTTTATGTCCCTCATCCCGTTTCTGCTTCATAGGTAGGTTCCTTTGTGGCATATTTTAGATTCTGCATGTAAGTTATATCATATGATATTTCTCTTTCTCTTCCTGACTTACTTCACTTAGTATGATAATCTCTAGTTGTATCTATTTGTAAGGCCTCCTCAGACAGCCATTTTGCTTTTTTGCATTGTTTTTCTTGGGGATGGTCTTAATTCCCGTCTCCTGTACAATGTCACAAACCTCCATCCATAGTTCATCAGGCACTCTATCAGATCTAGCGCCTTAAATCTATTTCTCACTTCCACTGTACGGTCATAAGGGATTTGATTTAGGTCACACCTGAGTGGTTTTCTCCACTTTCTTCAATTTCAGTCTAAATTTGGCAACAAAGAGTGATGATCCAAGCCACAGTCAGCTCCCGGTCTTGTTTTTGCTGACTGTATAGAGCACTCAGCAGTGGCCACAGGACTGAAAAAGGTCAGTTTTCATTCCAATCCCAAAGAAAGGCAATACCAAAGAGTGCTCAAACTACTGCACAATTGCACTCATCTCACACGCTAGTAACAGAGAAGGCAATGGCACCCCACTCCAGTACTCTTGCCTGGAAAATCCCATGGACAGAGGAGCCTGATAGGCTGCAGTCCTTGGGGTCACTACTAGTTGGACACAACTGAGCGACTGAGCGACTTCACTTTTCACTTTCATGCATTGGAGAAGGAAATGGCAACCCACTCCAGTGTTCTTGCCTGGAGAATCCCAGGGACGGGGGAGCCTGGTGGGCTGCAGTCCATGAGGTCGCACAGAGTCGGACACGACTGAAGTGACTTAGTAGCAGCAGCAGCAGCAGCACACACCAGTAAAGTAATGCGCAAAATTCTCCAAGCCAGGCTTCAGCAATACGTGAACCATGAACTTCATGTTCAAGCTGGTTTTAGAAAAGGCAGAGGAACCAGAGATCAAATTGCCAACATCCACTGGATCATGGAAAAAGCAAGAGAGTTCCAGAAAAACATCTATTTCTGCTTTATTGACTATGCCAAAGCCTTTGACTGTGTGGGTCACAATAAACTGTGGAAAATTCTGAAAGAGATGGGAATACCAGACCATCTGACCTGCCTCTTGAGAAACCTGTATGCAGGTCAGGAAGCAACAGTTAGAATTGGACATGGAACAACAGACTGGTTCCAAATAGGAAAAGGAGTCTGTCACCCTGCTTATTTAACTTCTATGCAGAGTACATCATGAGAAACGCTGGGCTGGAAGAAGCACAAGCTGGAATCGAGATTGCCAGGAGAAATATCAGTAACCTCAGATATGCAGATGACACCACCCTTATGGCAGAAAGTGAAGAGGAGCTAAAAAGCCTCTTGATGAAAGTGAAAGAGGAGAGTGAAAAAGTTGGCTTAAAGCTCAGCTAGAAATCTGTATGCAGGTCAGGAAGCAGGTTAGAACTGGACATGGAACAACAGACTGGTTCCAAATAGGAAAAGGAGTATGTCAAGGCTGTATATTGTCACCCTGCTTATTTAACTTCTATGCAGAGTACATCATGAGAAATGCTGGGCTGGAAGAAGCACAAGCTTGAATCAAAATTGCTGGGAGAACTATCAAGAACCTCAGATATGCAGATGACACCACCCTTATGGCAGAAAGTGAAGAGGATCTAAAGAGCCTCTTGATGAAAGTGAAAGTAGAGACTGAAAAAGTTGGCATAAAAATCAACATTCAGGAAACGAAGATCATGGCATCTGGTCCCATCACTTTATGAGAAATAGATGGGGAAACAGTAGAAACAGTGTTAGACTTTATTTTTGGGGGGCTCCAAAATCACTGCAGATGGTGACTGCAGCCATGAAATTAAAAGATGCTTACTCCTTGGAAGAAAAGTTATGGCCAACCTAGATAGTATATTCAAAAGCAGAGACATTACTTTGCCGACTAAGGCCCGTCTAGTCAAGGCTACGGTTTTTCCAGTGGTCATGTGTGGATATGAGAGTTGGACTGTGAAGAAGGCTGAGCGCCGAAGAATTGATGCTTTTGAACTGTGGTGTTGGAGAAGACTCTTGAGAGTCCCTTGGACTGCAAGAAGATCCAACCAGTCCATTCTAAAGGAGATCAGTCCTGGGATTTCTTTGGAAGGAATGAGGCTAAAGCTGATACTCCAGTACTTTGGCCACCTCATGCAAAGAGTTGACTCATTGGAAAAGACTCTGATGTTGGGGAGTGATCGGGTGCAGGAAAAAAAGGGGATGACAGAGGAGAGATGGCTGGCTAGATGGCATCACCGACTAGATGGACGTGAGTCTGAGTGAACTCCAAGAGTTAGTGATGGACAGGGAGCCCTGGCATGCTGTGAATCATGAGGTCACAAAGAGTCGGACAGGACTGAGTGACTGAACTGAACTGAACTGTACTATGGATCAACTGTCATTAGTAGGTCTTTTTTTTTAACCAATAGTGTTCAGTTGTATCTGTAGTCTGCAACATTATCCCACTTGTACAAAGAAGGATGTGTTTTTTTAAAAGAGTAAGAAGTTACATTACTTATAAAGGCCTGGATTCATGTTATATTTTAATCTGACTTAAGTGACTGAAAAGAATTGAGAATCTATATTCCCAGATCAGCTCTATGAATGGGAAATGCCTCTAAATTTAGAAGATTCTAAACTTTTAAATTTTCCCATGAATCTATGTGCTAAAGTTTGTCTTGAAATGCCTTGATTTCTGAAAATTAGAGGAGTTATTTGTGAAAGAAATATCCACTCCTTTGGTACTCATAACTACTTACATCTTTCTGAGAAAGAGGAAAAATAACAAATATTTGATATGAACAGGTAATTCAGTTGCTTTTGAATGTTTCAAAAAGTTGAGTTTACCACACAGATTATCCTGTGGTAACAATTTTCTCCTCGTAACAACTTAAAGATATTCAAGGGGCATAAAAAGATAAAGACTTTTACATTCTCACTGGCAAGAAAGGGATTTTCTGTGTCATGCTTTCCCTTTAAGGTACATTTTAAATCATCAATGATATTTTTGCCCTGGACACCAAAACGACTCTCTTCACTTATGATCAGGACAAACTGTGTCTTGAGAATTTTAAACAATCAGATATTAAAAGGTCATTTTGATCAAGTTGATCCCAAGCTTTTAATCAGATAACTCTTATTCCTATGACTTTTGACAGAAACCATGCTTTATTTTATCTGGTAAGGAGTAAATTCAATTGTGAGGCTTCCTTGTTTTGCTGACAATCCAAATACAAGTATAATCTAACCAAGACTGTTAATAAAAGATAAGAAAATCAATTTTAATATTTTTTTCTAGCTTCAGTGCAAGAAGAAGCAGCTATGTTTGCACTTTTATATGACACAATCTTTGTAAGACTCGTTTTTAAGCAAACAGACCACATATTTCAAAAATTTTAATGAAAGTCAAGCTTTTATAAATGTTTCTGTAGATATCTTTATATTGTATACCATTCTTTTAACTCATAAGCATCTCAATTTTCTTTTTTGTTAAAGGAAGGTCATGGTTTTATTTATTTATTTTTGGCTTAAGCAATAGAAGTTTATTAATATCTCTCACAGTTCTAGAGGCTTGATGTTTTTATTATTATTGAAGAAAGAAAATGAAGTGTATAATTTTATTTTTACTTCAAAATAATGTAAATAGACTTTTAGATCTCTTTATTCTTAATGCATCTATTGATTGATAGGATATTCCTTTTGGAGATTCAGGTGCAGAAAAGGGGGAAAAATGACTGATACAAGTTTATTTAATTGGATTAGTGATCTAGAAACCAAAAAGTTAAGGACTGACATGGGTGATCCCAATATCTTCCCTGGTGGCTCAGAGGTTAAAGTGTCTTCCTCCAATGCAGGAGACTCGGGTTCAATCCTTGGGTCAGGAAGATCCCTTGGAGAAGGAAATGGTAACCCACTCCAGTATTCCAGTATTCTTGCCTGGAGAATCCCATGAACAGAGAAGCCTGGTAGGCTACAGTCCATGTGGTTGCAAAGAGTCGGACACGACTGAGAGACCTCACTTACTTACTACTTACTAATGGGTAATCCCACAAGGGGTATATTGAAACATGACTTTTTTCACTATATTGTTTAACTCTACCCTTATAGAGATCAGCTTTTTGTTCTACTCATCTGTACTTTGCAAACAGAGTGGTGTGCCCAGCCACCTGTCTTGGTACTCATCATAAGAAAGGAGTCTATTGGGAGAAACCTTTACCAAATAGAAACTTAACTGACTTCAGTTTAGTGTGCCCACAGTGATGCTTGCTCCTGAACTTTCCTCCAAATCCACTAACTTGAAAATATATATTTTTTAATACACAATGGCCAAAGGAATTCCTAGCAGAATAGTTCCATTGTTTCCCTTCAGTTCTCACCTTTCTAAATTAAGACTTGTTTGTGGGATTCTTCACAACCTACCCCACCCCACCATCCATGCCCCCTCCACCAATGTTTTAGCAGCAGCTTGTATTGCTATATAAGGAAGTAAACGGTTGTCCTTCAATTAGGTTCTATCCAATTTAATTAAGAGGAAATCACTTGAAGATTCCAAAATGTGGATATCTTCCTTCTCTGTTAAGAAAATTGATACAAATTTTCTCTACTTTTATATTTTGGGTTGAACAAAAGTTCATTTGGATTTTTCTATAAGATGTTATGGGAAAACCCACACAAACATTCTGACAAACCCAATACCTTTGTTCAGTCAGCTTCTGATGTCAAAGAGGGGAATTTTGGTTGCCAATTCTGAAGTCATCACTATTCTCTGAAGACCCTCTATGGAATAAGCTTTTGGTCTTTGGTGAAAATGAAAGTGATAGTTGCTTAGTCATGTCTGACTCTTTGCAACTCCATGGACGGTAGCCTGCCAGGCTCCTTTCTCTCCATGGAATTATCCAGGCAAGAATACTGGAGTGGGTAGTCATTACCTTCTCTAGGGGATCTTCCTGACCCCAGCAACAAACCTGGGTCTCCTGCATTGCAGGCAGATTCTTTGTCATCCAGGCCACTGGGATAAGCTTTTGGTATTTGGTATTCTTAGACTATTCAGTTAAGAAGCTATATCTGGTACTATATTGTTTTGCTTCAGTGGACAATGCAGAAGGATTGTATAATTGAAAAGCAAGATAACAAATCTCAAGTATATCCTCTGTTCACCTTAAATCCCTTTTCTAACCTCACATCTGCAATAGAAGATGGTACTTATTGACAAAAAAAGGATTGAGAAATAAAATACATCAGGAAGAAATAAAAGAAAGGTCTGAGATAAATCTTGTATAGGAACTAGATTTACTGCATTTTAATAAAACATTTCTAGACAGGGGTCAAATAAACTAAATTTTCATTTTTTCTATCATTCATTTAACAAACACTGAACAAGTGCTCACAGTATGCAAAGCTGTATGTAGGTACTGTGAGAGAAAAAAAGATGAATTAAAATATGAAAATCTTAGAGGAGACAAGAAATATGCATGATAGCTTGAATACAAGCTCCAAAAATGATGAAAGCCATAGGAGTCACATAAACAAAGTCTATTGAATCCAGCAGCTGTGGAGATTACTTCTCTGCTGTAGTGCTAAAGGTAAATGTAGAATGCATATGAATAGATACATGTACATATGTGCACAAGTCCACATATATGTATACATGATTTGGGGGCCTTTTTCTGTGTTAATTTTCTTTTAAAATGTTAAAATGGATAAACTATTGTGGTAGGTGTAATAAATAAATCAACAAAATTAAGCATTCCTTGATAATAGAATCTAAGTGATTCCAAATATAAACCTGATTTTAATAATGTTTAAAGAAATATTTCAGTAAAAATATCCATTGCAAGGCATGAAATATATGAAATAATTAACAATGAACAAAATTAACTCCTTGTCTCTTAGCTAATGTTATAGAAACATATCCATTGGTATCTAGTTATTTTAAATGTAGCAAAATTAGGAGGAAACCTGGGTCATTTAAGAAAAAAATCTAAGGACGACAACTGAGGTGGTACTAAAATGGATATTAAGAGACAACTAAAGCATCAAAATGCTTTTTGAGTGTCTAAATAATTTGAAACAAGTCCTTTACCAGTAAACTAAAAATATAAATGAAGTTTTGAAAACATCACTGATTAGCTAGTCTCATTTGTCTCTAAGCATAAGCAAAGAGTAAATACATCTTATTTTTACAAGACAATGTTTCTGTTTTATATATATATATATATATATATATATATATATATAAAATTTTGAAACACAGCCACCTAACTAGGATAGAAGTGAGTAGTGAAAGTTGCTCAGCCAAATCCAACTCTTTGCAACCCCATGGACTGTAGCTTGCTAGCTTCCTCTGTCCATGGAATTATCCAGGTAAGTATACTGGAGTGGGTTGTTGTTACCTTCTCCAGGGGGTCTTCCTGACCAAAAGACTGAACCTGGCTCTTCTGCATTGCCGGCAGATTCTTTACCATCTGAGCAACCAGGGAAGCTCCAACTAGGATAGAGCATCAGAGAAAATTATTAAGGCTTGCCAGCTTATAAAACTCTATGTTACCCAAAACAACATGAGGAAAGTTGTAGATGAGACTCTCTACAAGGGAATTAGTAGGGTCACAATCAAAATTATCTAAATCAAGCACTGGCTAATTTGGGTCTAGCTATGTGATTTCAAGTAAATGTTTAACTTTTTGAGTCTTATTTAGTAAGTAGATATCTTAAAGTTAGGATAACATTAATATCTACCTCAATTGTTTTAAAAATTAAATGAGTTTACACATGCCAAATTTTAGGCTAGTATTTTCTCAGATATTGATTCTGAATAACAACCCTTCCCCACAATGCAAAAACAAAAATCAACAAGGAAGAAAAAAAGAAAACCTTGAAATTGGCAAATTTATTGTCACATATATGTTGATAATACTTTGGCTTCCTGCATGAAAATCTGGAAGGAAGCCAGGGGCACTATAACAATAAAAATAAGTTCCTTGAATTTTTTATTCAAATCTATTTTATTTTTACACAGTTGGCTTTTCTCCAATCTTTTCTGGTCATAGATTTGCTTTTTCTGGTATCCTTGACCTAAAATTATGAATTGTATTACATGAAATATAAACCCGTATATGCCTTAGAAATTAGAGGAAGTCCTGAATATTGCAAAAATGCATACTTTATATCTAATACAGGTCCACAATGTAGTTGTCAGGTTAAATGCATGACACTGGTTTAAATTTGAATTTCAGATAAAAAAGGAACAATTCTTGAGAGAAATGTCCCAAATTTACATGGGCATATTTATATTATAAATTTATGTGTGTTTATCTAAAATTCACATTTAGCTTAGCATTTTATATTTTTATTTGATGAATCTGGCAACCCCGGTCTGTAGGAAGCCCGTGAATTACAAAAGTGTCAACCTAAAAGCAAATTAATCAGCAAGCAAATTTATACATTCATCATCTAGGTCCCTATGGGGCTTCCTTGATGGCTCAGCGATAAAGAGCAAGCCTGTAATGCAGAATTCACAGGAACAAAGATTCAAGAACTGGGTGGGGAAGATCCACTGGAGGATGGCAACCCACTTCAGTATTCTTGCCTGGAGAATGCGAAGACAGAGGAGCCTGGCAGGCTATAGTCCATAGGCTCACAAGGAGTCAGACAGGACTAAAGCGACTTAGCACCTATGCAAGCACACTAGGTCCCTACTGCGATTTACTTAATTTAGGCCATAATCATTTTTACTCTAGTAATTCCTGCATCCTCCTAATGGTATCTGGCTTTATTCTATCCTTCTTCTAATTTATTCTCCACCTTGTATCAAAGTGATTGTTCTAAAACACAAGTCTAATTACAGTAACTTGCCTGTTAAAAATTTGTCAGTGATTCCCCAAAACCCTCTGGATAAAATTTATTTTTTTTCCTTTTTTTTAAAATTTTAATTAATTTTTATTTTTTAGTTTGTTTTGCTTTACAATACTGTATTCATTTTGCTATACATTGACATGAATCAGCCACGAGTGTATATGAACTCCCAATCCCCATCTCCACCTCCCCCCTCCCGCCCCATACCATCTCTCTGGATTATCCCCGTGCATCAGTCCCAAGCATCCAGCATCCTGCATCAAACCTGGACTGGCGATTCGTTTCACTTATGATATCATACATGTTACACTGTCACTCTCCCAAATCATCCCACCCTCTCCCTCTCCCACAGAGTCCAAAAGCCTGTTCTATACATCTGTGTCTCTTTTGTGGTCTCGCATACAGGTTTATCATTACCATCTTTCTAAATTCCATATATATGTGTAAGTATACTGTATTGATGTTTTTCTTTCTGGGTTACTTCACTCTGTATAATCAGCTCCAGCTTCATCCTCCTCATTAGAACTGATTCAAATGTATTCTTTTTAATGGCTGAGTAATACTCCATTGTGTATATGTACCACAGCTTTCTTATCCATTCATCTGCTGATGGACATCTAGGTTGCTTCCATGTCCTGGCTATTATAAACAGTGCCGCAATGAACATTGGGGTACACGTGTCTCTTTCAATTCT
>SJXQ01011553.1:28996-62490 GCA_006408695.1 Aepyceros melampus | reverse complement strand
ATATATATATATATATATATATATATATATATATATATATATATAAATGTCTATGTAAATATATAGACATAAGGGACTTCCCAGGTGACACAGTAGTAAGGAATCTGCCTGAAAATACAAGAGACACAAGAGAAGTGGATTTGATTGATCCCTGGGTTGGGAAGATCCCCTGGAGGAGGACATGGCGACCCATTCCAGTATCCTTGCCTGAAAAATCCCTGTGGACAGAGGAGCCTGTGGGCTACAGTCCATGGGGTCTCAAAGACTGGGACATGGATCGGCATGTGCATGCAGGCATATAGAAATAAATCCATATGTAAATATATAGAAATTAGATATAGTAGGTCTGAGGTGGGGCCTGGAATCTACATTTTTTCAGGCTTCTTAGCTGCTTCTGATGAAGTGCTTCTTAGACAACACTCTATTTATGAATTATTACCCAACAGTATTGGTTATTACTTACTATCAGTGGGTTATTAGCCAACACTTGCTCTGAGAATTTGGCAGATTATGTCAGAGCATTAACAGCGCAATTTGAAGCCTGTGAGGAGATTCAAACAAGTGAATAATAAATAGCGTGTAGGTGAGTGTGGTCATACTCCAGTGGGATGAATTAGAAACAAAAATTTCCCCTAAAATCTATTCAGGGTGGAATGATGACCTGTTAAAATGAAAATTAGGTTGTTGAAAGCCAAGCCATGGATGGTTATTTAGATTTTGAGTAGGTAATAGTAAAGGGAAATGGAGCTATAAAAGTCTTTAGGGGATGGATATAAAAATGTACATTTGAGAAAAGGGTAAATTTTCACAGTTAGGAGAGGGCATAAGCCTCATTGTGCAGGGATATTAGGAAAATATTAGAATGAGTACATGCCATTTCTGAAAGAGGACATGTTTTAAAAACAAAATCTATGCTACTTATTATTTCTATGGAGCATCACCACACTATACACATTTTTTTAGGCCATTGTTTGAATGATAATGTGTGCTCGTGACTTTTCAGGGTGATTTCTGTTCTGGATATTTATCTGAAATACCTTAAAAAGCCAAACAGAATAAGAGCCATGGAGTGAACCATGGAGTCTAAATTTACTGGTTGCATAGAGTAAAAATGCAAGCAAAGGAAATCTGTGATTTATTTAAATTTGAAATATGCTTTTGCATAAAAAAATCATTCCCAACCAACATTTCATGCAATCTGCTTGTATGGCCACTTGTAGAAAAGTCCTCTGTGATAGACAACTTTCGTGAAGATTCCTTTGTTTGGCAATACTTTTTTGTTCAAAAGCACCCTTATGAGAAGCCAATTTTAAAAATGGGCATATCACTTCATAATAAAAATACTACTGAATCCTGGGGACCTCCTTCTTCCAATAATCTCTCAGTTCCCTGCTTACTAAAGCCTCCTTAACCATCAGAATACTCCAGGGACTTCCCTGGTGGTCTAATGGCAAAGACTCCAAACTCCTACTGCACAGGACCTGGGTTCAATCCCCAGCTGGGGAAATAGGGGTTCAATCCCCAGCTGGGGAAGTAGATCCCACATATAGCAACTAAAAATGATGCTGTGTGCTCCTCAACTAAGACCTGACACAGTGAAATAAATACATAAGAATAAATATTTTAAAAAAATTGTCAGGGTATTCCAGTGAGGCTGGGAATTTAAAACAAATAGCATAATTGAATTTTGTAAAAGGTCAAAAGAAGTTTTGAATATAAAAATATTTGTCTTTTTTGGGAAAATCTTTTTCAGCTCTTTTATCACTGAATTACCTCCAAGGGCACTAAAGCAGGGTAGTAGGCTGATAGTGGCTACCCAGAGATGTCATGTCCTAATTCCCAGATCCTGTAAGTGGCGTTCTGTAAGAAAAAGAGTTTTTCTCAGAGGTAATTACAAATCTTGAAAGTGAAAGTGAAAGTTGCTAAGCTGTGTCCGACTCTTTGTGACCCCATGGACTATACAGTCCATGGAATTCTCCAGGCCAGAATACTGGAGTGGGTAACCTTTTTTCCCAAGTGGATCTTCCCAACCCAGGGATCGAACCCAGGTCTCCTATATTGCAGGTGGATTCTTTACCAGCTGATCCACAAGGAGAGGGAATGATTGTTCTGGATTATCCTGGTGAGTCCTCATTCCAATCATGGATGTCCTTATAAGGGAGAGGAAGATGGAGATTGGATACATATGGAAGAGGAGGCAATATGACCACTGAAGCAGAGGTTAGAGTGATAGGACCACAAGTCAAGGAAAGCTAGCAGCCACCAGAAACTGAAAGAGGCAAGGAACAGATTCTTGGCCCTTCCTGTGTGTGGGACTGCAGCCCTGTGGACACTTTGATTTTGGCCTAGTGAAATTAATTTTGGACTGCTGATCTTCCCAGTGGTGAAAGAATACATTTCTGTCATTTTAGGATTTCAGATTTCTGATAATTTGGTATGGGAGCTCTAGGGAACTAATTCAGGTGGTGAATTTTCTTCTGATTTATTTTTTAGAAATGTATTTATTTTTGCTTGTACTGGCTCTCCACTGCTGTGTGTGGGCTTTCTTTAGTTGCAATGATCAGGGACTCCTCTACTTGTGGTGCACGGGTTTCTCATTACGGTCACTTCTCTTATTGTGGAGCACGGGCTTTAGGGCATAGGAGGTCGAATAGTTGTGAAGAATGGGCTCAGTAGTTGCGGCTCACAGGCTTAGTTGCCCGGTGACATGTGGGATCTTCGCAGACCAGGGATTAAACCTGTGTCTCTTTCTTTAACAGGCAGATTCTTAACCACTGACCACCAGGGAAGTCCCCTTCTTTTGATCTGTACTCTGGTTTGAAGCACCACAATCATACAAGAAGCTTCTTAAAAAGTTTAGATGCCTGTACCTCAGCAGAGATCCAGAAATTAGAATTTCTAGGAATGGGACTCAAGGATCTGTGTCTTTAACAAACTGCCCAGGTGATTCTGACATGAACCAGGGTTGGTAAGCATTTCACTTGGATGTTGTGTTTGTTTCCTATTGTGGCTATGAAAACCACAATTTTTATGACTTAATACAGATTTATTCGTTTGTGATTCTAGAGGTTAGTTTCACTCGGCTCAAGAAGGTTTCAGCAGAGCACTTTCCTTCTGGATGATCTAGGGAAGGCAAGTGTACCTTGTTCTTTTCAGCCTCTTTATTTTCTTGGGCTCCAAAATCACTGCAGATGGTGACTGAAGCCATGAAATTAAAAGACACTTGCTCCTTGGAAGAAAAGCTATGACCAACCTAGAGAGCATATTAAAAAGCAGAGACATTACTTTGCCAACAAAGATCTGTCTAGTCAAAGCTATGGTTTTTCCAGTAGTCATGTATGAATGTGAGAGTTGGACTATAAAGAAAGCTGAGTGCCGAAGAACTGATGCTTTTGAACAGTGGTGTTGGAGAAGATTCTTGGAGAGTTCCTTGGACTGTGAGGAGATCCAACCAATCCATCCTAAAGGAAATCAGTCCTGAATATTCATTGGAAGGATGGATGCTGAAGTTGAAAGTCCAATACTTTGGCCACCTGATCCAAAAAACTGACTCATTGGAAAGTCCTTGATGCTGGGAAAGATTGAGGGCAAGAAGAGACGGGGATGACAGAGGATGAGATGGTTGGATGGAATCACTGACTCAATGGACATGAATTTGAGTAAGCTGTGGGTGCAGGTAATGGACAGGGAAGCCTGGTGTGCTGCAGTTCATGGGGTCGCAGAGTTGGACATGACTGAGTGTCTGAACTGAACTTTCAGCCTCTGATGGCTGGCAGTATTCTCCATCTTCAAATTGTATCACTCGAACCTCTGCTCCTGTCATCATTAACACCTTCTCTAATTCTCCTTTTTGTGTCCTACCTGTAAGAGACTGCTCTGATTACATTGAGCCCACCCAGATAATCCTGGATAATCTTCATCTTAAGATCCTTATATTGACTGCATCTTCAAAGTCCCTTTTGCGGAATGAAAGTAAAGTTGCTCAGTCATGTCTGACCCTTTGCAACCCCATGGACTACACAGTCCATGGAATTCTCCAGGCCAGAATATTGGAGTGGGTAGCCATTCCCTTCTCCAGGGGATCTTCCCAACCCAGGAGTTGAACCCAGGTCTCCCACATTGCAGATGGACTTTTTACCACCTGAGCCACAAGGGAAGCCCTTTCCCATTTGCCATATAAAATAGCATTAATGGTTACCTGCAATTAAGATGTAAGTATCTTTGGGAGCATTGCTCAGTTTAAAGCAGACCCCATGATAACTCCTCATGTAGAAACCAGGAATGTAATTGAGGTTGAACACAGATTGTTGCACTTAATTTATGATGTATTCATGTGACGTTTCTGTGCTTATTCTTCCAAAAAAGCTGTTTGGAGTCCAAACATTTATATATGGCCACTATTAAATTTTTTGATACTTGAATGGCAGATTACAAAGCAGTCAACGATGCTGATTTCATAAGAAAGTGATATCATTACAATATTATGAATTATTTTGTGTACCCAGACAAGGGGTTAATCAGATGGGGAGATTTTGGCTCCTCTCACATCTTCATCATCACCTTCCCTGTGCATGTGTTCTAACTCACTTTAGTCGTGTCTGACTCTGTGACCCCATGGACTGTAGCCCGCCAGGCTCCTCCATCCATGGGATTCTCCAGGCAAGAGTACTAGAGTGGGTTGCCATTTCCTCCTCTAGGGCATCTTCCTGACTCAGGAGTGGAACCCGAGTCTCCTACATCTCCAGCACTGGTAGGCAGGTTCTTTACAACTAGCGCCACCTGGAAGCCCATCCCCTTCCCCAGTTCAGTTCAGTTCAGGCGCTCAGTGGTGTATGACTCTTTGTGACCTCATGGACTGCAGCATGCCAGGCCTGCCAGTCCATCACCAACACCTGGAGTTTACTCAAACTCATGTCCATTGAGTCAGCCATACCATCCAACCATCTCATCCTCTGTCATCCCCTTCTCTTCTTGCCCTCAATCTTTCCCAGCATCAGGGGCTTTCCAAGGAGTCAGTTTTTTGCATCAGGTGGCCAAAGTATTGGCGTTTCAACTTCAGCACCCATCCTTCCAATGAATATTCAGGACTGATTTCCTTTAGGATTGACTGGCTGGATCTCCTTGCAGTCCAAGGGACTCTCAAGAGTCTTGTCCAACACCACCGTTCAAAAGCATTAATTCTTCGGCACTCAGCTTTCTTTATAGTCCAACTCTCACATTCATACATGACTACTGGAAAAACTGTAGCTTTGACTAGAGAAACATTTGTTGGCAAAGTAATGTCTCTGCTTTTTAATATGCTGTCTAGGTTGGTCATAACTTTCTTCCAAGGAGCAAGTGTCTTTTAATTTCATGGCTTCAGTCACCATCTGCAGTGATTTTCAGTTGAGTTCAGTTCATTTCAGTCACTCAGTCGTGTCCGACTCTTTGCGACCCCATGAATCACAGCATGCCAGGCCTCCCTATCCATCACCAACTCCCGGAGTTCACTCAGACTTGCGTCCATCGAGTCAGTGATGCCATCCAGCCATCTCGTCCTCTGTCGTCCCCTTCTCCTCCTGCCCTCAATCCCTCCAAGCATCAGAGTCTTTTCCAATGAGTCAACTCTTTGCATGAGGGGGCCAAAGTACTGGAGCTTCAGTTTTAGCATCATTCCTTCCAAGGAAATCCCAGGGTTGATCTCCTTCAGAATGAACTGGTTGGATCTCCTTGCAGTCCAAGGGACTCTCAAGAGTCTTCTCCAACACCACAGCTCAAAAGCATCAATTCTTCGGTGTTCAGCCTTCTTCACAGTCCAACTCTCACATCCATACATGACCACTGGAAAAACCACAGCCTTGACTAGACGGACCTTAGTCGGCAAAGTAATGTCTCTGCTTTTGAATATGCTCTCTAGGTTGGTCATAACTTTTCTTCCAAGGAGTAGGTGTCTTTTAATTTCATGGCTGCAGTCACCATCTGCAGTGATTTTGGAGCCTCAAAAATAAAGTCTGAGACTGTTTCCACTGTTTCCCTTTAGAGCTCTCCAAAATACAGTTTGTCACTGTTTCCACAATTTTCCCATCTATTTGCCATGAAGTGATGGGACCAGATGTCATGATCTTAGTTTTCTGAATGTTGATTTTTAAGCCAACCTTTTCACTCTCCTCTTTCACTTTCATCAAGAGGCTTTTTAGTTCTTTTTTGCTTTATGCCATAAGGGTGATGTCATCTGCATATCTCAGGTTATTGATATTTCTCCTGGCAATCTTGATTCCAGCTTGTGCTTTATCCAGTGCAGTATTTCACATGATGTATTCTGCATATAAGTTAAATAACCAGATGACAATATACAGCCTTGACCTACTCCGTTTCCTATTTGGAACCAGTCTGTTGTTCTGTGTCTAGTTCTAACTGTTGCTCCCTGACCTGCATACAGGTTTCTCAAGAGGCAGGTCAGGTGGTCTGGTATTCCCATCTCTTTCAGAATTTTCTACAGTTTATTGTGATCCACACAGTCAAAAGCTTTGGCATAGTCAATAAAGCAGAAGTAGCTGTTTTTCTGGAACTCTCTTTTTCAATGATCCAGTGGGTGTTGGCAATTTGATTTCTGCTTCCTCTGCCTTTTCTAAATCCAACTTGAACATCTGGAAGATCATGGTTCATGTACTATTAGAGCCTGGCTCGGAGAATTTTGAGCATTACTTTTCTAGCCTTTGAGATGAGTGCACTTGAGCGGTAGTTTGAGCATTCTTTGGCATTACCTTTCTTTGGAATTGGAATGAAAATTGACCTTTTCCAGTCCTGTGGCCACTTTTAGTTTTCCAAATTTGCTGGCATATTGAGTGCAGCACTTTCACAGCATCATCTTTTAGGATTTGAAATAGCTCAACTGGAATTCCATCACCTCCACTAGCTTTGTTCATAGCATCTTATGGGAAAACCTGAATGACTTTTTGGCCAGCCAATAAAACCACAATTTTTGCTCTGCATGTGACAGTGTAAGCCAACCTCAATAAAAATTCACATAAATAAAAAGTGGACATTGCTATGCAAGTGTGATTATAAAGGGCCCTCCTGGGCCCTTTCCAAGCAGTGTATCTTCTTTATGCTTTCCTCTGTATGTTTGAGAGCTGCATGTTTTGTACCTTATATTTACTGATAAGAGAGAATTCCAGATTTGAAGTAAGTTGTAGTAGATGCTATAGAATAAGAGTATCTTCTTAAAAATATGGCCACTGTATTATCAAAGACCACTGATTTATTGACCAGTCCACACATTTTTTGAATCTGTTTGTCTCATTCTTTTAAAATTTTAATTGAAATATACTTGCTTTACAATGTTGTGTTAATTTCTGGTGTACAGTGAAGTGATTCAGTTATATATATATACACACACGCATGCACACATATATTCTTTTCAAGATTCTCCTCCATTAGTGTTTATTACAAGATATTGAATACAGTTCTCTGTGCTATACAGTAGGTCCTTGTTGTTTATCTACTTTATACATAGTAGTGTGTATCTGCTGATCCCAAAGTCCTAATTCATCCTTCCCACTCTCCTTTTCCCTTTGGTCACCATGAATTCGTTTTCTATGTCTGCGAGTCTGTTTCTGTTTTACAAATATGTTCATTAGTATTTTTAAAATTCCACATATAAGTTATATAATGTATTTCACTTTGCCTTTCTACCATCATTTAGTATGATAATCTCTAGGTCCTTCCACAGTGACATTATTTCATTCATTTTTTATCATATGTATTATACATATGGACACATACCACATCTTCTTTATCTGTTTATTGTTGATGGACATTTAGATTGCTTCCATGTCTTTCTATGGTAAATAGTGCTACTGTAAATATTAGGGTGCATGTATATCTTTTTGAGTTTGACTTTTCTCTGGAGATATGTGTTAATTGTCTCATTCTTATGGTTGATAGTTTAAGCCCTTCCCACTGGAGATCAAACCAGTCAATCCTAAAGGAAATCAATCCTGAAGATTTGTGAGAAGGACTGATGCTGAAGCTCCAATACTTTGGCCACCTGCTGTGAAGAGCTAACTCATTAGAGAAGGCCCTGATCCTGGGAAAGATTGAAGGTAGGAGGAGAAGGGGACAATGGAGGATGAGTTGGTTGCATGGCATTACTGACTCGATGGACATGAGTTTGCGCAAGCTTTGGGAGATGGTGAAGTACAGGGAAGCCTGGCATGCTGCAGTCCATGGGTCACAAAGAGTTAAACACGACTGAGTGACTGAACAACAAGAACAACACTGTATTTCAGGATGACTGTATCACAGACTGGAGCTTCCCAGGTGGCTCCGTGGTCAAGCATCTGCCTGCCCAATGCAGGAGACATGAGTCTGATCCCTAGGTCAGGAAAATCCCCTCAAGAAGGAAATGGCAACCCACTCTAGCATTCCTGCCTGGGAAATCCCAGGAACAGAGGAGCCTGGTTGGCTACATTTCAGTCGCTCAGTCATGTCCGACTCTTTGTTACCCATGAACTGCAGCACGTCAGGTCTCTCTGTCCATCACCAACTCCTGGAGTCCACCCAAACCCATGTCCATCGAGTTGGTGATGTCATCCAACCATCTCATCCTCTGTCATCCCCTTTTCCTCCTGCCCTCAATCTTTCCCAGCATCAGGGTCTTTTCAAATGGGTTAGCTCTTCGCATGAGGTAGCCAAAGTATTGGAGTTTCAGCTTCAACATTAGTCCTTCCAATGAACACCCAGGACTGATCTTCTCTAGGATGGACTGGTTGGATCTCCTTGCAGTCTCAGAGACTCTCAAGAGTCTTCTCCAACACCACAGTTCAAAAGCATCAATTCTTCAGTGCTCAGCTTTGTTTAAGTCCAACTCTCACATCGATACATGACCATTGGAAAAATCATATCCTTGACTAGTCGGACCTTAGTCGGCAAGGTAATGTCTCTGCTTTTTAATATGCTGTCTAGGTTGGTCATAACTTTCCTTTCAAGGAATAAGTGTCTTTTAATTTCATGGCTGCAGTCACCATCTGCAATGATTTTGGAGCCCCCCAAATTAAAGTCAACCACTCTTTCCACTGTTTCCCCATCTATTTCCCATGAAGTGATAGCACCAGATGCCATGATATTAGTTTTCTGAATGTTGAGCTTTAGCCCAAATTTTTCACTCTCCTCTTTCACTTTCATCAAGAGGCTCTTTAGTTCCTCTTCACTTTCTGCCATAAGGGTGGTGTCATCTGCATATCTGAGGTTATTGATATTTCTCCCGGCAATCTTGATTCCAGCTTGTGCTTCCTCCAGCCCAGCATTTCTCATGATGTACTCTGCCTATAAGTTAAATAAGCAGGGTGACAATATACAGCCTTGACGGACTACTTTTCCTATTTGGAACCAGTTTGTTGTTCCATGTCCAGTTCTAACTGTTGCTCCCTGACCTGCATACAGGCTTCTCAAGGGGCAGGTCAGGTGGTCTGGTATTCCCATCTCTTTCAGGATTTTTCACAGTTTATTGTGATCCAGACAGTCAAAGGCTTTGGCATAGTCAATAAAGCAGAAATAGATGTTTTTCTGGAACTCTCTTGCTTTTTCCATGATCAGTGGATGTTGGCAATTTGATCTCTGGTTCTTCTGCCTTTTCAAAACCAACTTGAACATCAGGAAGTTCACGGTTCATGTATTGCTGAAGCCTGGCTTGGAGAATTTTGAGCATTACTTTCCTAGCATGTGAGATGAGTACAATTGTGCAGTAGTTTGAGCATTCTTTGGCATTGCCTTTCTTTGGGATTGGGATGAAAACTGACCTTTTCCAGTCCTGTGGCCACTGCTGAGTTTTCCAAATTTGTGGGCATATTGAGTGCAGCACTTTCACAGCAACATCTCTCAAGTTTGAAATAGCTCAACTGGAATTCCATTCCCTCCACTAGCTTTCTTCGTAGTGATGCTTCCTAAGGCTCACTTGACTTCACATTCCAGGATGTCTGGCTCTAGGTGAGTGATCACCCCATTGTGATTATCTGGGTGGTGAAGATCTTTTTTTCCCAGTTCTTCTGTGTATTCTTCCCACCTCTTCTTAATATCTTCTGCTTCTGTTAGGTCCCTATTTCTATCCTTTATTGAGCCCATCTTTGCATGAAATGCTCCCTTGGTGTCTCTAATGGTCTTGAGATCTCTAGTCTTTCCCATTCTATTGTTTTACTCTATTTTTTTTGCATTGATCACTGAAGTCTTTCTTATCTCTTCTTGCTATTCTTTTTAACTCTGCATTCAAATATCTTTGTATATATACAAAGGGTATATCTTTCCTTTTATCCGTTGCTTTTCACTTGTCTTCTTTTCACAGCTATTTGTAAGGCCTCCTAAGACAGCCATTTTGCTTTTTTGCATTTCTTTTTCTTGGGGCGGTCTTAATTCCTGTGTGCTGTGAGGATGCAAAAAAGTCAGACAGGACTTGGTGACTAGACAGCAACAGCAGTATCACTAACTGATCCCAGCCCATAGTTTTCCCTGTTCCACTCCTTTGAGCTTATTTTCCTCTATCCAGTTACTCCCACTCTACCGCCATCCTATCATGTAAGCTCATGGATCTGATTTTGTCTCTCTCTTACTTAAAATGCTGTAAGAGTTGTCTATAAGATAAAAGTTAAAACTGAGTATGCTATTTGAAAATATGACAGTGAGGGATTTGATGATCTTAGCCTATTATTTAATTTTTTATTATCTCGTATACAGGGCTTCCCTGTGGCTCAGCTGGTAAAGAATCTGCCTGCAGTGTGGGAGACCTGGGTTTGATACCTTGGTTGGGAAGATCCCCTGGAGAAGGGAAAGGCTATCCACTCCAGTATTCTGGCCTGAAGAATTCCATGGACAGTATAGTCCATGGGGTTGCAAAGAGTCGGACACAACTGAGGTCTTTCACACGTTCATATGACTTTTGTTCTGGTCCATTTTTTTTTTTTTCTTTTTCTCGAAGAGTTAGATTAGTTTTGAGAAGTGTTCTGGGAGAAAGCATTCTGCAATTAAATAAGTGTGGAAAAAAATGCTGTATTTCTCACATTTTGCTGGTAACTGCAAAATCCATATTAGTGAATTAAGTGGTCTTAGAAGTCCTGTAGTAAAGACAACTATTATGTTTTCAGTTTATAAATTTTTACCACCCTTGTGGCAGAAAGTGAAGAGGAACTAAAAAGCCTCTTGATGAAAGTGAAAGAGGAGAGTGAAAAAGTTGGCTTCAAGCTCAACATTCAGAAAACGAAGATCATGGCATCTGGTCCCATCATTTCATGGCAAATACATGGAAAAACAGTGAAAACAGTGTCAGACTTTATTTTTTTGTTCTCCAAAATCACTGCAGAAGGTGACTGCAGTCATGAAATTAAAAGATGCTTACTCCTTGGAAGGAAAGTTATGACCAACCTAGATAGCATATTGAAAAGCAGAGATATTACTTTGCCAACAAAGGTCCGTCTAGTCAAGGATATGGTTTTTCCAGTAGTCATGTATGGATGTGAGAGTTGGACTGTGAAGAAAGCAGAGCACCAAAGAATTGATGCTTTTGAACTGTGGTGTTGGAGAAGACTCTTGAGAGTCCCTTGGACTGCAAGAAGATCCAACCAGTCCATTCTAAAGGAGATCAATCTTGGGATTTCTTTGGAAGGACTGATGCTAAAGCTGAAACTCCAGTACTTTGGCCACCTCATGCGAAGAGTTGACTCATTGGAAAAGACTCTGATGCTGGGAGGGATTGAGGGCAGGAAGAGAAGGGGATGACAGAGGATGAGATGGCTGGATGGCTTCACTGACTCGATGGACATAGGTTTGGGTGGACTCCAGGAGTCAGTGATGGACAGGGGGGCCTGGTGTGCTGTGATTCTTGGGGTCACAAAGTCAGATACGACTGAGCGACTTAACTAAAGCATAAATATTCTAAAAGTATGGACCTTAAGTGTGTATGTCTGTGAATTTTTGCAAAGTGAACATGATTTGGGTTGTATAAACTCTATCCAAATAAAAAAATAGAGATGATTTCCTGCACTCCAGAGTCTTTTTCATGCCTACCACAATATTCAGGCGTCTGTCACGATAGATCAATTTTGCTTGTTTTCACAGTTTTCATAATTGATATCATAGAGTATGTTTTCTTTTGTGTCTGATGTCTTTTGCTCAAGGTTATAGTTATGACCTTCATTCATATTATCACATACATTCTGCCAGTAGGCCTAATCCTGCCCACCATCTGTTTTGTACAGCCTCTGAACTAAGAATGACTTGATAGTTTTAAAAGTTGTATATATATATATATATGTGTGTGTGTGTATATATATATATATATATATATATAAAAGAAAATGCAATGGAGGATGTATATGACCCACAAAGACAAAACGTTTATTTTCTGGCCCTTTACAGAAAGTTTGCCAATTCTTATTGTGTGGTATTCCGCTGTAGAATATGTAATTTACTTATCCCTTGTACTATTTATAGGCATTTGAGTTACTTCCTGGTTTTGGTCATGACAAATAGCATTGCTGTGAACATTCTCTTATTTTATATTATTTTATTTTAAAAAGATTTAATAGGATAAGTGCTTTACAACTTTGTGTTGGTTTCTGTTGTACAAAAGTGTGACTCAGCCATGAGTATACATATGTCCCCTCCCTCGTGAGCCTCCCACCCACTCCCCATCGCACCCCTCTAGGTCATCACTGAGCACTGGGCCCAGTGTGAACATTCGTGTACACATCTTTTGGTGAACACATATCTATTTTTTGGCTAGGTGTGTAGCTGCTGGACCATAAAATGTGTGGGATTTTTTTTTTTTTTTGAGATATTGCTAAAAAGATTTTCATAATGATCATACCAATTAAAATTCCCTCATCAGTGTATGAGAATTCTGGTTGCTCTATATTCTCTACATTTGATACTGATGGATTTTTAAAATTTTAGTTCTTTTATGTATGTGTGCAGTGGTGCCTCATTGTGAGTTTAATTTGCTTTTCTCTGAGGAAGCATAATGTCTTTCATGTGCTAATTGAGCATTTGGACAGCCTTTTTGTAAAGAACTTTCTATTGCTTTGCTCATTAAAAAAGAAATTGGCTGATTTTCTTTCTCTTATTGATTTATATCACTTCTTTATATATTATGCATACAAGTCCTGTCAGATGTGTATACTGTAAATATCTGTTCTTTGGTTTGCCATTTTACTTACTCATAGAGTCTCATGATGAATAGAAGTTGTTAATTTTTATGTAGTCCAATTTTTTCAAATCTATTTTATGGTTAATTCTTCCTGTTTCCTGTTTAGAAGCATCTTTGCCTACCCTCCAAAACATAAAAGTATTCTCTTGTGTTATCTTCTAGAGCCTTTATTGTTCAGTGTTTTGCATTTAGTTTACAATCCATCTGACAGTTATTTTTATGTTTGGTGTGAGATTGAGCTAAAGGTTTATTTTTTCCGTGTGAATGTTCAATGATATTCTTGGTAACCCTGAGGCTGCAGAACCCTGGTAACTGCAGGAACTGTGTTCTAGCAACAATCCTGGTGAGGAATAATCCCTACCACAGTGTTTAGAACTCCAGGAGATCATTGCTGGGGGACACACATGCTAACAGTGTGGCCTGGCTTCCTTTGAACAACAGACTGTATTCTAGGACCCCTCTTAAAACTTGTGGCTTTGGAAACAAGGCCAAGTTAATCCAAGTGACACCTAAGTTGGGCTCAAATTCAGGAGAGAATCTCAGAGACCCTGGTTACAGTACTGTTTCCTAAGGACAACAGGTAAGGTTCGAAGTCCAGAGGACTTGTGCTACCTTCTACTATCCTGGTTGTTTAAGGAAAAAAAAAAAAAAAAAGAAAAATCAATATCCGCCTTCATTTGTTGACATGTTTATCTTTTTCCCTACTGCACTATGGTACCTTTAACACAAACTTATTGACCATATATCTGTGGGTCTGTTTCTTAATTTTCAACACTTCTCTGGATTTTTATATCAATTTTTCTAAGGGAGATTGGTCTGTGATTTCCTTTCTTGTTATTCCATTTTGTTTTGGTGTCAAGGTTAGGCTGCCATCATAAACTAAGTTTCTGTTCTCTGGGAAAATTTGTGCAAATTTTGCGTTATCTTGGTTAAATGTTTGGAAGAATTTCTTGATTAATTCATCTGAATCAGATGTTTTCTTTGTGGGACTATGTAAATTGTAGATTCAATTTATTTAATATATTTACGAGTATTCCAAATTTCTACATTGTGTCTGATGTCAGTTTTGCTAAGTTGTGTTTTTCAAGATATTAGCCCATTTTGTCTAAATTTTAAAATTTGTTGCATAATTAATAATGTTCCCTTATAATTTATTATTACATATCAGATTTGTAGTGGTGCCTCCTTTTCATGCCTTGTATTGATAGCTCATGCCTTTCTTTTTTTCTTAAACAGTCTTATATGGCTATATTATGGGAACTGTTTTAGCTGCATGTCACAAATTTTGGTATGTCTTATTTTCATTGTCATTTAGTTAAAACTGTTTTCTTTTTTATATTGCTTCTTCATTGACCCATAGGTTATTAAAATTATATAGTTTATTTTCCAAACCTAGTTTATCTGTGTCTAATTTTTAGAGGCTTTAAGTTTGTATATTCTCACTTCTAAAACAACCCTAGAATTAAGCATACTTTATTCTATTTGCCACCACTTTATTCCATTTAGTGCTATTTTCTTTTATGCTATTACTATAGTGTATTTTAATAAATCATTTTCCTGGGTGTAGGATAATAGGGAGGTGATAATTTTCTTTTAGTACTTTGCAAACAGCATTCTTTGCCTTCTGGTTGTCATTTTTACTGAAAATGCATTTGTCAGTCTTGGTACTGTTTCTTTAAAAGAGATTTGCCTCTTCTTTTGCCTGTTCTTAAGGATTTTCTTTATTGGATGTGCCTAGGTATACCTTTCTTTGCATTTGAACTGCTTGGAGTTCATAATACTTTTTGAAGTCATAAATTATGATTTTCATCAGTTTTAGAAAATTGCCACCCAAGATCTCTTTAAATATTGCTTTTGTCTATTCTCTCATTCTCCTTCTGAGACTCTAGTTATACCCATTTTAGGTCTTTTCATCTTTTTCATATGTTTGTTATGCTATCATCTGTTCTATTCATTCTCTTTTCTCTATGAGCTTTAATTTTAATATTTATCTCACTGCATTCATTATTTTATGCGATGTTTGATCTGTCAAATTCTTAATTTTGGTTATAGTTCACTTCTAGAATAAAAATTGTATCACTTTTTTATGAATTCATAAAACATGGTCAAGTTCTTCATGTTTTCCCCTTGTTTTCTTGAACTTATTAATTATGGGTATTTTAAGTGTTTTGCCAGTAACTCCCCTATCTGTGTCATCCATGGGTCGCTATTATTTTTTTTCTTCCAAATTTTAGTCACATGGTTCTGTTCCTTGGCTTCTTTATTAATATTTGAATGAATGCCAAACCTTCATATGAAAAATTTTAAAAAGTTTGAATTATGTTATCATCTATTAGAGATAATTTAATTATCATCTCTTAGGCAGTTGAAATACAGGAAGATCACCTTGATTCAGTTGAGTCTCAATTTCAGAGTTGTCCTTATCCAGGAGTGTAGTCCCTCAGAGGTCTCAACAGAAATCCTGGCATATTTATCAGCACCTTTCTTTATAGGTAGACTCTGTAACTCAAATTTATTTTTCTTCAGATGGCCAAAAATTCTACTTGCCTTTTTAATGTCTCAGCAGTTTGTTTTTAATTGTGTCTTCAGCAACCTACCTGGTACACTAAAGAGTCAGCAAACCACCTGAGGTGGAAATTGCACTCAGAATTTGGGCATCACTACTGCATGGTCTTCCCAGGTGATACAGTGGTTTAAAAAAAAAAAAATCCTCCTGCCAAGCAGAAGATGTGGGTTTGATCCCTGGGTCGGAAAGTTCCCCTGGAGCAGTAAATGACAACCCACTCCACTGTTCTTGCCTGATAAATCCCATGGACAGAGGGCCTGGTGGGCTACAGTCCATGGGGTTGCAAAAGAGTCAACAGGACTCAATGACAAAACAACAGCAACCACCACCATTGCATGGTCTTAGTATCCCTGAACTGCCTCTTTTGTTTCTCCAGTCTAGTGACACAGACACAAGTTCTAAGCCACTGCTTTCTATTTGTATTCTGTGCTTTGAGCTGTGAGTAGGCATATGCCCCAGAAGGACAAAGCAGCAGGCTAAGGTGGGGCTTACCTCTGTTTACTCCTTTTCCCTTAGGAAAATGTAAAGAACAACAATCAAACAACTAAAGTGTAACTTGATTGATGACGTAAATATTCCCTTACCTAGCATATACATTAGACTTCCCTGGCTCAGAGGTTAAAGCGTCTGCCTCCAATGTGGGAGACCCGGGTTTGATCCCTGGGTTGGGAAGATCCTCTGGAGAAGGAAATGGCAATCAACTCCAGTATTCTTGCCTGGAGAATCCCATGGACTGAGAAGCCTAGTAGGTTACAGTCCACGGGGTCGCAAAGAGTCAGACACGACTGAGCGACTTCACCTCACCTCACCTCAGCATATACATTTGGTGAGCAAAACTTTGTTTCAGTTAATTTCATGTTGTAGATCACAATGGTAATGAGTAGGGTCTCTGGAGCCAGGCAGAGACCCTTGCCTTGTTTTATTCATATTTAAAACATCATTTAGTTGCTGTGAAGAAGAAATAAACTAATACATATAAACACTTAGAACAGTATCTGACACACAGGAACTCTTTAAATATTTTTATTGAATTGTTAATTTACAATGTTGTATTAGTTTCAAGTGTACAGCACAGTGATTCATATATATACATATATACACGCACACACATATATATTATTATTTTCAAGATTCTTTTCCATTATAGGTTATTGCAAGATATTGAGTATAGTTCCCTGTGCTAGCAAAAAATGTTCTTAAGCCATCTGAGAAAAGTACGATATCCAATGTTGTATGCTAATATTTGGAATGGTGGCCTTTGCCAAGTCTCTTAAAGTCTAAAAGCTGTCAAATGGCTCTATAGCAATATTCAAATTTGTCAACATTGAGACAAGTAGCAGTTTCCATAAGAAGTGAATAAAGATTTATTTGTATTAAAAATAAATTTCTCCTAAGCTTTGTATTTTAGCTTCCTCATATTAGTTATAACACTTCCAGAACAAATTATGGGATTAGAAGATTACTTTGTTAATATGCTATTCATAGAGACCTGGGTTTGATCCCTGGCTTGGGAAGATCCCCTTAAGTAGGAAATGGCAACCCATTCAAGTATTCCTGTCTGGAGAATTCCATGGACAGAGGAGCTTGGCAGGCTGCAATCCACGGGGTCTCAGAGAGTTGAACACGACTGAGCGACTAAGCACAACACACTATTTATCAGTGGTCTATGTTTCATTATCTTCAATAGTATTATTATTTACCAGTGATAGGATTAGAAACTGAGAGGGTAATGCTAAGTTAAAGTTATAACATATGATACATGTATTACTGGTTATGATCACAGATTGTTTCAAGAAATAATGCAGCATTATGCTCATGATCAGCTATGGTAATGTTCCATAGCTTACCACTTTTTGTGTGTTTCCATGGAAAATTTGTTCCCCTGAAAGGTAAGGCAAGATATCTACAATCAGTTTGGTTGTTGGGCAGCATTGTAGGATTCTGCCAGATAGACTGGAGGGTTTTTTTTTCTATACCAGGTGAACCTAAAGAATACTGTGGCAAGGCCAGTCACTGTTTTCTTTTCCTTTACTGTCAGAATTGAAATATATCATCTTAATGGAAAAAAAGGGCTTCCCTTGTAGTCCAGTCAATAAAGAATCTGCCTGCAATGCAGGAGACCTGGATTTTATCCCTGGGTCAGGAAGATCCCCTGGAGAAGGAAATGGCTACCCACTCCAGGATTCTTGCCTAGAGAATCCCATGGACAGAGGACACTGGCGGGCTACAGTCCATGGGGTTGCAAGACTTGGACACAACTTGGCTACTAAACCACCACCACCAATGGAAAAAAGGACAGGGTAAAGAATCTGCCTGCCCATGCAGGGGGCACAAGAGACAGGGGTTCAATCCCTGGGGTTGGGAAGAATCCCTGGAGAAGGAAATGGCAACCCTTTCAAGTATTGCTTGGAAAATTCCATAGACGGGGAGCCTGGCAGGCTGCAGTCCATGGGATCACAAAGAGTCAAATATGACTGAGCACACACACACAATGGCAAAAAGAACATACCTACATCCTCATAGGAACCAAAGGTGTAATACTGAAAGCATTTGGCATATGCCTGGAGTGTGGCTGGTCTAGGCTGCTGGTCTGAGATTGCCCTGAGAGGGGTAGCCTTAGCCAGAAAGAACATCAGAATGTGAAGGAAGTGAGATGGCCTAGTCTGTGTAGCACTCTAACAGGAAAGACGCAAGATCAAGAAGACATCTTTTAGTGCTTGAATACGTACGTAGGTTTACCACCAGCTTTTTGAAGCGTGTTCCCACTTGTTATAGTTCTATCTTCATGTAACAACTAACTCTTTATATGATATATGCCTGTGATATTAAAAAAAAACACTGTAGGGTTTTGGGGCTTCTCTTGTGGTTCAGATGGTAAAGAATCTGCCTGCAATACAGGAGACCCCAGTTCGATCTCTGTGTTGGAAAGATTTGGAGAAGGGAATGGCAACCCACTCCAGTATTCTTGCCTGGAGAATTCCATGTACAGAGGAGCCTGGCAGGCTACAGTATACAGGTTCACAGAGAGTCAGGCATCACTGAGTAGGACACCACATAGGGTTGTTAGATGATGTTTAATGCAGTTTGAAGTTTGAAACAGGACCCTAGTAATATCTGGTCCATTAGGAAGGTATTCTCAGTGAATACTTTCAGAATAAGAATTTCTGACTGTGATATGTATTCAGTTAGCAATTCTACGAGTCTAATGCTTGTGTAGGTGGTAGCTTCCAGGGAATAATGAATATATAGGATCATTGGAAGCAGAGCTTTTAAAGGCAGCTCAAACTTTTTATTCTGGTTTCAACTTAGCTGTTAGGATAAATTACTGAAAAAGCAATAGCAACAAATTTAAACATGCAAATTAAAAAAACAGAAACTAATTAGAGTATTTCAAATATTCCTATACTTTCTCTAGGAGTTTTTAAAACCATTGTGATTATAAAGAAAGGGACTGAGAGAGAGAGAGCATGCTGTTTTTTAATAACTGAGAATTGAGTGTGAATGAATAACTACCATTGTTTATATGGGAATTGAGTTTCTTGGATTGCTTCTGTGAAGTATTAAATATTATACTATCTACACAATTCCCTGTATTTAATAATTTGCACTCACCTCATTTATTCATTCATGAGTAAATATGTGAGCACTTTCTGTCTGTGATATCCCACGTCATTTAAATTCTGACTAAACAGCTGAGAGGGAGAGGTAATGGTGGCAGGATGTGAGCATGGTCTAAGCAAATATCACAAAAGCAAAGAAGTGAATTTGCAGCAGGCAGTCAATATTTCTTTTTGGCTTAATGCAACCTAGCATTAGAGGGAGGGAGGGATGATAGTTAAAAAAAAAGTAATCCTTTTATCAGTGTGTCTTAGAGTTTAAGTATTTACTTTTCCATCAGGAGTTGAAAAAAGTTAAATTGATACTGTATACCTTACAACTTTTAGAAAGAAAAGTTCTCCTTAAGCACAAGTAAACATGTCTTTCATTTATTTCTAGGGCTAGAATTCTTTGTGCTTACAGTTAGTTGGCTGACATGTGCCTGGCCTCTTGTTGGAGTGTGTTCCATATTGCTAGATACAATTTATTTTTTAAGCATTTTATTTATTTTTGGCTGTGCTGGATCTTCACTGGTGCTGTGCAGGCTTTTTCTAGCTGTGGCAAGAGGGGGCTACTCTTTAAGTGCAGTGCACAGCCTTTAGAACTCAGGCTCAATAGTTGTGGCGCATGGGCTTAGTTGCTCCATGGCATTGGAATCTTCCTGGACCAGGGATTGAACCCATGTCACTGGCACCGGCAGGTGGATTCTTAACCACTGGAGCACCAGGAAAGTCTCACTAGATGCATTTAGAAGTAACAGAAATTAGCTCGGAATAAGCTTATACAACTGGAGGAAAGGCAGCTAGTCATGACAGCAATGATCAGAATTTCTCAAATTATATTCGTATTCTGCCCTGTAACTTCTTTATCTGATAATCTCCAAAGGACATTAAGATAAAACTAGAGAAGAGTAGTTCAATTAACATTTAGTCATTTATAAGTCATTGAACTGCTAAGTGCTGAACTGTGTTGTCTTCTATGATAGTTTGTAATGAAGATATTATAATGCACACAAACATTGTGTATGTGTTTTTAAGTGTACACAGAGGTTAGTTCTACATTTTCAATATGCACAGGAGTTTTTTGCATTAACTTACCTTATTTCCACTGATATTAAGCAAGGAAAAAATACAAGAAACAAGAATGCAAATCAGCCTCCCCATCTTTCCTTGTAAATTTATTTTTTAATAATTGTATTTATTTTTGGCTATGCTGAGTCTTTGTTGCTGCATGGGCTTTCTTCTAGATGTGGGAGTGCAGGCTACTCTCTAGTGGTGCAGGGGCTTTTCATTGCGGTGGCTTCTTTTGTTGCAGAGCATAGACTCTAGGGAACATAGAGTTCAGGAGTTGTGGCTTGGGGGCTTAGTTGCTCCAAGGCATGTGGGATCTTCCTGGATCAGGAATCCCCCCACTGTGTCTCCTGCATTGGCAGATGGATTCTTTACCACTGAGCCACCAGTGAAGCCCGTGTAATCTTTCAGTTCAGTTCAGTTCACTTTAATTGCTCAGTCATGTTTGACTTTTTGTGACCCAATGGGCTGTAGCACGCCAGGCCTCCCTGTCCATCACCATCTCCTGGAGTTTACTCAAATTCATGTCCATTGAGTCGGTGATGCCATCTAACCATCTCATCCTCTGTCATCCCCTTCTCCTCCTGCCTTCAATCTTTTGCAGCATCAGGGTCTTTTCAAATGAGTCAGCTCTTTGCATCAGGTGGCCAAAGTACTGGATTTTCAGCTTCAACATCAGTCCTTCAAATGAACACCCAGACTAATCTCCTTTAGCAAGGACTGGTTGGATCTCCTTGCAGTCCAAAGGACTCTTAAGAGTCTTCTCCAACACCACAATTCAAAAGCATCAATTCTTTGGCACTCAGCTTTCTTCATAGTCCAACTCTCACATTCATACATGACTACTGGAAAAACCATAGCTTTGACTAAACAGACCTTTGTTGGCAAAGTAATGTCTCTGCTTTTTAATATGCTATCTAGGTTGGTTATAATTTTCCTTCCAAGGAGTAAGCATCTTTTAATTTCATGGCTGCAGTCACCATCTGCAGTGATTTTGGAGCCCCCTAAAATAAAGTCTGCCACTGTTTCCACTGTTTCTCCAACTATTTGCCATGAAGTGATGGGACTGGATGCCATGATCTTAGTTTTCTGAATGTTGAGGTTAATCTTTACCAATGGCCGTATAGCATACAGTTCAGTTCAGTTGCTCAGTCATGTCCAACTCTTTGCGACCCCATGAATTGCAACACGCCAGGCCTCCCTGTCCATCACCATCTCCCAGAGTTCACTCACACTCACATCCATTGAGTCCGTGATGCAATCCAGCCATCTCATCCTCTGTCATCCCCTTCTCCTCCTGCCCCCAATCCCTCCCAGCATCAGAGTCTTTTCCAATGAGTCAACTCCGCATCAGGTGGCCAAAGTACACAATTCAATCCTAAATGAAATCAACTCTGAATATTCATTGGAAGGACTGATGCTGAAGCTGAAGCTCTAATACTTTGGTTACCTGATGCAAAGAACTGACTCATTGGAAAAGACTCTGATACTGGGAAAGATTGAAGACAGGAGGAGAAGAGAATGACAGAGGATGAGATGGTTGGATTGTATCACCGACTTGATGGACATGAGTTTGAGCAAGCTCTGGGAGTTGGTAATGGACAGGGAAGCCTGGGGTGCTGCAGCCCATGGGGTCACAAAGAGTCAGACATGACTAAGCGACTGAACTAAACATATATAGCATATTAAAAAGCAGAGACATCACTTTTCTGACAAAAGTTGTGTAGTCAGTTTTTCCAGTAGTCACGTGCAGATGTGAGAGTTTGACCATAAAGAAGGCTGAGCACTGAACTGATGCTTTTGAATTGTGGTGTTGGAGAAGACTCTTGAGAGTCCCTTGGACTGCAAGGAGATCATACCAATCAATCATAAATGAAATCAACCCTGAATATTCATTGGAAGGACTGATGCTGAAGCTTCAATACTTTGGCCACCTGATGTGAAGAACTGACTCTTTGGAAAAGACCCTGATGTTGTGTAAGATTGAAGGCAGGAGGAGGAGAAGGGGACAACAGAGGATGAGATGGTTGGATGGCATCACTGACTCAATGGACATGAGTTTGAGCAAACTCTGGGAGATAATGCAGGACAGGGAAGCCTAGCATGCTGCAGTCCATGGGGTGGCAAAGAGTTGGACACAACTTAGTGACTCACTGACAACAACAACATGGCCAGAGGTGATACCTCTATAATGGTAGAGATGATTCTTATTTTTCCCTCATAGCTTTCTCAGAATCAGCTCAGAAGCAATTCATGACTTTTATTTTTTAGGGTCAGAAGTTCCTGTATCCATGAATTAAGTGAAATGTGAAGGTCTTGGATGCTGAAGCTGGTGTCTTGCTTCAGGGCTTTGTTTGGCTGATATTTCAGAGGAAAGTCAAACTAGTATAACAAATCAGTTGAGCCATGCTAGAGTAAAATCTGTACAAACAAAGATACACACATTGAAAGATTGAAGGAGACCAATAATATGACTCAATTTTGATGATCAAGATTGTAATCTTAGAAGATGTTAGGATTGTAGCACAAAATTGACACATGGTGAGGAAAGGTGGTGGTAGGGTGGGCAGATGGCTGGATTCTTCAAGAGGAAAATGGATGAAGAGAATCAGGACCTTTGAAAAGGTGGAAATCCACTGATACTTGAAATCTGACACATAAAAACATGTTTGTGGGAACAGTCTGCTGCTTGTGAATACATTTATTAGTGAACCAAAAATACCCTGTGGATTAAAGCATTTCTCACCCATCAGCAATCAAGGATAGAGTACATGTTTAAAAAGGAAATTAATTTTTAATAGCTTTTGATATGTTTGAATGGGAACATACATCATTTTTGCAAAGCTTCAGTGATATTCTTTAAACCGATAGCAGGTCTGACCACATTTCTGTTAGTTTCCCGTAATGAATGAACTTGTGAACCCCTGAACCCATGTCTGCCTTCAGACATTTCAATGGTGTTGGCTTCTTTCATACTTTCAGGTTGGAAGAATTCTGGTTAATTTTACTTGTTTTTATTGTGAAATTTTATCCAGTGGCTCATGTGCAGGGAGAAAAGTGAAAAAAGTTACCATTTTTAAACAAGTGGTTCCCAATCTTTTTTGGCATGAGGGACCAATTTCTTGGAAGACAACTATTCCATAGACCTGTTGAGGGTATGGTTTTGGGATGATTCAAGTACGTTACACTTATTGTGCTCCTTATTTCTATTATTATTTTATCAACTCCACTTCAGATCATCAGGCATTAGATCCTGGAGGTTGGGGACCCCTGATTTAAACAGTCATTTTGGATTGAATGATGGAAATCTTGGGATGACAGAGGATGAGATGGTTGGATGGCATCACTGACTCAATGGACATGAGTTTGAGCAAACTCCAGGAGATGGTGAAGGACAGTAAAGCCTGGTGTGCTGCCTTCCATTGGATTGCAAAGAGTTGGACACAACTGAGTGATTGGAGAACAAAATCTGTAAGTCACCCAGCTTTGACTGGGATGGGAGGGAGAGTGTTGTAATGTATACTGAGTCACACATGAGATATAAGAGGAATGGCTTGCAAGCCTGGCTGTGAGTAAGCCCAATATGAAATTAAATTTTATTTGTTAACCAAAGATGGATTGTATCTCAAGGGGGCTTTGGCATGTGCTTTTTACCTTCAACGTGACAGTCTTACAAGCTTATATCTATCAAGAACATGGTAGTTACAGGGAAATTCTACTTACTTTTCTATGGAAAAGTAGCTCTCAACTCTCTTCACAAACCAGAATGGCTTTCTCTTCCCTTTATTCCACACCTGTATTTGATGTGAGAATTTAATGAGTAGATGTATAGTCATTTCAAAAAAATTACCCCCAAATATTCAAGATCACTATTTATTATGTGTGGAAAATTTTTTTTCATTATATAGCTTCAAAATATTTACTTATATGGCCTTTGATAATTTTCAGTGTTCTTTTGATATATAATTTTATCATGTTATACAACTTCACCACATAATCATGTATTGCTGCTAAGCTGCTAAGTCACTTCATTTGTGTCCAACTCTGTGTGACCCCATAGATGGCAGCCACCAGGCTCTGCCATCCCTGAGATTCTCCAGGCAAGAACACTGGAGTAGGTTGCCATTTCCTTCTCCAGTGCATGAAAGGGAAAAGTGAAAGTGAAGTCACTCAGTCGTGCCCAACTCTTAGAGACACCATGGACTGTAACCCATGGACTGCAGCCCATCAGGCTCCTCCATCCATGGGATTCTCCAGGCAAGAGTGCCGGAGTGGGGTGCCACTGCCTTCTCCAGTCATGTATTAGAAAGTTATTAAAAACAAGGCATCCTATAAACAACTACAGCATACTTAGACCTTTACACAGACTATTTTATTTAATATCCATTAAAAACCCAAAGAGATGGGCATTATTATTTTTTAGTTTATAAATAACTACGTGACATAAGATGACTTGTTCAATGTTTTCAATATGTCCTTGTTGGTTATCCATTTAAAATATAGCAGTGTGTACATGTTGATCCTAAACTCCCTAACTATGAGTCTGTTTCCATTTTGTAAATAAGTTCCTTTGTATCATTTCTTTTTAGATTCCACATGTAAAGGATACCATGTGATATTTTTTCTTCTTTATATGACTTCAGTCAGTATGATAATCTCTGGGTCCATCCATGTTGCTGCAGATAATAGCATTATTTCACTCTTTCAATGACTCAGTAATGTTCCATTATATATATATGTACCACAGCTTTATCCATTCCTCTGTGGATGGACGTTTAGGTAGCTTCATGTCTTAGCTATTGTAAACAGTGTTACAGTGAACACTGGGGTGCAGGAATCCTTTAGAAGCATGTTTTTTTCTGGATATATGCCCAGAAGTGGGATTGTAGGGTCATATGGTGGCTCAGATGGTAAAGAATTTGCCTGCGATACAGGACACCCAGGTTCTGTCCTTGGATTGGACAGATCCCCTGGAGAATGGTATGGCTAGGCACTCCAGTATTCTGGCCTGGAGAATTCCATGAACAGAGGAGCCTGGCAGGCTATAGTCTGTGGGGTTGCAAAAGGTCGGACACAACTCAGCAACTAACGCTTTCACAGTAACTCTAGTTTTTAATTTGGAAAACTCAGCAGTGGCCACAGGACCAGAAAATGTCAGTTTTCATTACAATTCCAAAGAAAGGCAATGCCAAATAATGTTCAAGTTACCGCACAATTGCACTCATCTCACATGCTTGCAAATAATGCTCAACATTCTCCAAGCCAGGCTTCAATAGTACATGAACCAAGGACTTCTAAAAGGTAGAGGAACCAGAGATCAAATTGCCAACATCTGTTGGATCATAGCAAAAGTAAGAGAGTTCCAGAAAAACATCTACTTCTGCTTTATTGACTCTGCCAAAGCCTTTGACTGTGTGGATCACCCAAACTGTGGAAAATTCTTAAAGAGGTGGGAATACCAGACCACCTGACCTGCCTCCTGCGAAATCTGTATGCAGGTCAAGAAACAACAATTAGGGCCAGACATGGAACAATGGACTGGTTCCAAATTGGGAAAGGAATATGACAAGGATGTATATTGTCACCCTGCTTATTTAACTTCTATGCAGAATACATCATGTGAAATGCCAGGCTGGATGAAGCACAAGCTGGAATCAAGATTGCTGGGAGAAATATCAATAACCTCAGATATGCAGATGACATAACTCCTATGGCAGAAAGAGAAGAACTAAAGAGCCTCTTGATGAAAAAGAAAGAGGAGAGTGAATAAGTTGACTTAAAACTCAACATTCAAAAAGCTAAGATCATGCATCTAGTCCCAACACTTCATGGCAAATAGATGGGGAAACAATGGAAACAGTGGGAGATATTATTTTCTTGGGCCCCTAAATCACTGCAGATGGTAACTGCAGCCATGAAATGAAAAGATGCTTGCTCCTTGGAAGAAAAGCTATGACTAACCTTGATAGCATGTTAAAAAGCAGAGACATTACTTTGTCGACAAAGGTCTGTATAGTCAAAGCTATGGTTTTTCCAGTAGTCAAACATTCAAAAAGCTAAGATCATAGCATCTAGTCCCAACACTTCATGGCAAATAGATGGGGAAACAATGGAAACAGTGGGAGATATTATTTTCTTGGGCCCCCAAATCACTGCAGATGGTAACTGCAGCCATGAAATGAAAAGATGCTTGCTCCTTGGAAGAAAAGCTATGACTAACCTTGATAGCATGTTAAAAAGCAGAGACATTACTTTGTCGACAAAGGTCTGTATAGTCAAAGCTATGGTTTTTCCAGTAGTCATGTATGGATATGAAAGTTAGACTATAAAGAAAGTTGAGTGCCAAAGAATTGATGCTTTTGAATTGTGGTGTTGGAGAAGACTCTTGAGAGTTCCTTGGACTGCAAGGAGATCCAACCAGTCCATCCTAAAGGAAATCAATCCTGAATATTCATTGGAAGGACTGATGTTGAAGCTGCAGTTCCAATACTTTGGTCACCTGATGCGAAGAACTGACTCATTGGAAAAGAGTCTGATACTGGGAAAGATTGAAGGCAGGAGGAGAAGGGTACAACAGAGGATGAGATGGTTGGATGCCATCACTGACTTGATGGACATGAGTTTGAGCAAGCTTTGGGAGTTGGTGATGGGCAGGGAAACCTGGCATGCTGCAATTCATGGGGTCACAAAGAGTCAGACATGACTGAGTGATTGAACTGAACTAGTTTTTAAAGAGGAAAGATTGAAGGCAGGAGGAGAAGGGTACAACAGAGGATGAGATGGTTGGATGCCATCACTGACTTGATGGACATGAGTTTGAGCAAGCTTTGGGAGTTGGTGATGGGCAGGGAAACCTGGCATGCTGCAATTCATGGGGTCACAAAGAGTCAGACATGACTGAGTGATTGAACTGAACTAGTTTTTAAAGGAATCTTCTTCATAGTGTTCTCCATAATGTTGGTACCAATTTATACTCCCACCAACAGTGTAGGAGGAGTCCTTTCTCTCTACACCCTCTCCAGCCTTTGTTGTTTATGGATTTTTTTGATGATGGCCATTCTGTTTTTTAAAAAAATTATTTATTTTTGGCTGCCCTGGGTCTTTTGTTGCTACGCATGGGGTTTTCTCTAATTGCAGTGAGCAGAGGTTACTCTCTAGTTGCAGTGTGCAAGCTTCCTGGTGCAGTGGTTTCTCTTGTTTTGGAGCAGCAGCTCTAGGTGCTCGGGCTTCAGGAGTTGTGGCTCAAGGGCTCTAAAGCACAGGCTCAGTAGTTGTGGCACACAGGCTTACTCACTATGTAGCATATGGGATCTTCCTGCATCCAGGATCAAACAAGTGTCCCTTGCATTGCAAGGTGGATTCTTAACCACTGGACCAAAAAGGAAGCACAGTACATGATTGTTTTTTTTTAGGTTTTAATTTTTTAAAAGCTTTTATTTTATATTGAAGCATAGCTGATAACAATGTTGTGATAGTTTCAGGTAAACAGTGAAGGAACTCAGCCATCCATATACATGTATCCATTCGCCCCCAAGTTCCCCTTCCATCCAGGTTGCCACATAATATTGAGCAGAATTCCATGTGTTATGCAGTAGATCCTTGTTGGTTATGAAGATGGCTATTCTGACTGGTTTAAGGTGATATCTCATTGTAGTTTTGATTTGCATTTCTTTAATAATTAGCAATGTTGAGCATCTTTTCATGTGCCTCTAGGAAGCTAATGAGCTGTTGAAGACCAGTTTCCTGTGTTCAAATTCCTATTCTGTAATTTACCAGCTGTGTGACCTTGCACATGCAAATTAGTCTCTCTGAGGCTCAGTGTTTTTATCTTTAAAATAGGGCTAATAATCCTCATTATATAGAGTTATTTTTAGGATTAATTAGTTAATAAATGCAAAACATTTGGACTATTGTATGACTTATAATAAGCATCATGTAAGCATTAGCTATTATTTATAAGGCTTTTAACACATCTTGACAAACCGTTCTGTCTAAAAAGTTTGTACTAGTTTACTTTCCCTTTAGTGGTGTCTAGGGGACCCATTTCCCCATACCATCATCATTGCTCTTAATCTTTGCCAGTTTAATAGACCAGACACAGTATCTCATTATCATTTAAAATTCTCAGCTGAGATTTAATTTGAAGATGAATTTATTTCCTGTGATATGGAAGGGTCTTCAAAAATCATGTAAGATGTTAGGGTCATTATGAACATCAGTTGTTTTGGCCCTATGATTGTAATGAATGATGGTTAATACCGAGTTCTGGTTTAGAATATTTGCTGCAGTGTCTAATAGCTTATTAACTATGGAAATAAGGTACACTGATGAATATTCATGAGACACTTAGCCCAGCTAAATAAATGCACCACCAAAGGGGTTAAATGAATGCAAAGATTTTCTACAATGAAATGCTAGCTAAATGACAGATACAGTTGCAGTGTGGGATGGTCCCACTACTGTATCCACACAGCCATTGTCAGCTCATGAAACCATCCTTGCACCTGCTCACGTGGCGTGCATCTGTGCTTTGTTGGCAGTACTACTGGCGTCGATGAAGGAGCTGGAGCTAGGCGTGATTGCTTTACATCTGTAGCTGTTAGTGCATGCTAAGATACTTCTGGTGGTAATTTTATTTACCACTTCCTCTTCAGTGACCTCATATCTCCTCTCTCAAATTACTTATGTAAATGTGTCATGATCACCATGTTGTAGCAGGCAAAGAAGTTTATCTGCTCCTGAAAACCGTCTGCCTGAAACCAGAAGTAGTTTGTGACAAAATTTCAATAACTTGAAATGTCAGGGGGTAGGAGCTTCCGATCTGATGCAGCTGTGACATGGGGAGGAGGTGACAATGGAGAAAAATGGTGTTTTTCTCTGGCAACTTAGCAAAAGTTGCTGGCATACCAAGGTCATCTGATTAAGTCTGTGTTGATCTGCACGGTTGTGTCATATGATGTCTGAGGGAAAAGGAACTTTTGGGGGGCACATTTTCACATAAAAGACAAATTAGATAATTCTTTTCTGGTTAGTTCTTCTTGTGTTTTCTTAAAACATCTTTCCCTAGCCCAAGATGATATAGATCTCCTTTTCTCTTAGAAGTTTATGGATACAGTTTCAGTATTTAGGTTTATGGTTTATATCAAATTAATTATTTGGAATGAAGTAGGGTCAAGTGTCATTTTTTCTCCACACTTTTTATCTAATTATTCCAGTTTAATTTGTTGAAAAGCCTTTTTTTCCCCCTTCATTGACTGCCTTGCTGGCTATGAAAATCAATTGGATATATATGTGTGGTTATAGTTCTTAAATTTCTTTCCTTTTAATTTATTTGCCCATCAAAGTGGTTTTCAAAATCTAGTCTACAGACCTGTGGGAATCCTTGAGTACATTTGTGTAACCAAAACTATTTTCATAGTACTACATCACTATGAACAAAGCTAGTGGAGGTGATGAAATTCCAGTAGAGCTATTTCAAATCCTGAAAGATGATGCTGTGAAAGTGCTGCACTCAATATGCCAGCACATTTGGAAAACTCAGCAGTGGCCACAGGACTGGAAAAGGTCAGTTTTCATTCCAATCCCAAAGAAAGGCAATGCCAAAGAATGCTCAAACTACCACACAATTGCACGTATCTCATGCGCTAGTAAAGTAATACTCAAAATTCTCCAGGCCAGACTTCAGCAATACGTGAACCGTGAACTTCCAGATGTTCAAACTGTTTTTAGAAAAGGCAGAGGAACACAGGAACCAGAGATCAAATTGCCAACATTCGCTGGATCATAGAAAAAGCAAGAGAGTTCCAGAAAAACATCTATTTCTGCTTTATTGACTATGCCAAGGCCTTTGACTGTGTGGATCATGATAAACTATGGAAAATTCTGAAAGAGATGGGAATACCAGACCACCTGACCTGCCTCTTGAGAAATCTGTATGCAGGCCAGGAAGCAACAGTTAGAACTGGACATGGAACAACAGACTGGTTCCAAATAGGAAAAGGACTATGTCAAGGCTGTATATTGTCACCCTGCTTATTTAACTTATATGCAGAGTACATCATGAGAAATGCTGGGCTGGAAGAAACACAAGCTGGAATCAAGATTGCTGGGAGAAATATCAATAACCTCAGATATGCAGATGACATAACTCCTATGGCAGAAAGAGAAGAACTAAAGAGCCTCTTGATGAAAAAGAAAGAGGAGAGTGAATAAGTTGACTTAAAACTCAACATTCAAAAAGCTAAGATCATAGCATCTAGTCCCAACACTTCATGGCAAATAGATGGGGAAACAATGGAAACAGTGGGAGATATTATTTTCTTGGGCCCCTAAATCACTGCAGATGGTAACTGCAGCCATGAAATGAAAAGATGCTTGCTCCTTGGAAGAAAAGCTATGACTAACCTTGATAGCATGTTAAAAAGCAGAGACATTACTTTGTCGACAAAGGTCTGTATAGTCAAAGCTATGGTTTTTCCAGTAGTCATGTATGGATATGAAAGTTAGACTATAAAGAAAGTTGAGTGCCAAAGAATTGATGCTTTTGAATTGTGGTGTTGGAGAAGACTCTTGAGAGTTCCTTGGACTGCAAGGANTTTCAAAAGCGGAGATGTTACTTTGCCGACTAAGGTCCATCTAGTCAAGGCTATGGTTTTTCCTGTGGTCATGTATGGATGTGAGAGTTGGACTGTGAAGAAGGCTGTGCGCCGAAGAATTGATGCTTTTGAACTGTTATGTTGGAGAAGACTCTTGAGAGTCCCTTGGACTGCAAGGAGATCCAACCAGTCCATTCTGAAGGAGATCAACCCTGGGATATCTTTGGAAGGAATGATGCTAAAGCTGAAACTCCAGTACTTTGGCCACCTCATGCGAAGAGTTGACTTATTGGAAAAGACTCTGATGCTGGGAGGTATTGAGGGCAGGAAGAGAAAGAGACGACTGAGGATGAGATGGCTGGATGGCATCACTGACTCGATGGATGCGAATCTGAGTGAACTCCAGGAGTTGGTGATGGACAGGGAGGCCTGGCGTGCTGCGATTCATGGGGTCGCAAAGTCGGCCACGACTGAGCAACTGAACTGAACTGAATTGAACATGATGATACTAAGATATGTTTGCTGTTTACACTGATAGTATAAAAGCAATTTTGGGTAAAATTGCCTGTACTTTAGTATGAATCTGGGCCCTGGTGCCAAACTATACTCATTGTTAGTATATACACTGAAGATAAACTAATAATTTTATTAAAACTGACTCCTGGGTTTGCATAATTAATTAAATTAAAATGTTAAGTTCTGTCATCATCATGATTATGTGCTCAGTTTTGTTCAACTCTTTGTGACCCTGTGGACTGTATAACGTAATTGATTAAGAATGTTGTTAGTTTCAGGTGTACAGCAAAGTGATTGTTATACATGTATCTATTCTTTTTCAAAAAATTTTCTCATTTATTACAAAGTATTAAGCAGAGTTCCATATGCTGTACAGTAGGTCCTTGTTGGTTATCTGCTTTAAATAAAGCAGTGTGCACATATGAATCCCAAATTCTCAATCTAAGGATTGAGAGTCTTTATCTTTTACATTTTTCATTTGATGAAATGGAAGGGATGCCAAAAGCACTTCAATTACATGTCAAATATAATTGTAATGTGATGGTTGTCTGAGCAGGAATTAGGGCCAGAGAGTGATAGTTTCAATTTTGTACAACAAATCCTACAATTACTCAACACTGCCACCATAATGTGAAAGCAGTCATAGATAATATAGAAATGAATGAGTGTGGCTGTGTTCCAGTTAGTTTCTTTTACTACAATGAGCTTGAAGCTAGATTTGGCCTCCTTGGTCATAATTTGGGGACTTCGCTGGTCTAGGAGAAATGCACTTATTTGATTTGCAAGCTGAACTAAACTTTTTTGTTTGTCTTCCATGAAACACCATTATTACTTGAAAGAGTGACTGACAAACTATGATTATTCAGATTTGAGTATTTGGCAGATATTTCCTCAAGAATGAGCAAAGCAAGCTTGCCATTCTGAGGAGCTAAACTGACCATCTTTGTTGCCAACGATAACATTATAATTTTGTAGAATGTGTGCCTGACACCATAAGCATAATCACTTCCCAGAACTTAAAGACTTTGTTGATAAGATTGGTGAGATTAATACATGTGATTTTGCTTGATATTTTCTAATCATATGTGTTGTCAGGAAAATGTGCTGAACTTGATGAATCAGTATTTTCCAAATGAACTAAGCCTGATATTAGAAAAACATGCATGGGCAGAAGATCCATTCAGAATACAAGACAGACCAATGGAGCGTGAAAACTCCATCAATATGTTTTCAGGTGCTACATTGCAACTAACCTTTAAAAAGCTGCCACTTGAGTCTTAAAATGTGGTTTCCAAAGAGAATATATGTAAAAATCTGAAAAGTCTGTGAAAATACTCATTCTAGTACATGTCAGTGTGTTGCATGACTTTCCTCGTGTACTTCAACCCAAGCAGCACAGCAAAGAGTTAAATGCAGGATCAGATAGGAAAATCCGGTTGTCTTCTACTAAGTTTGTTACTAAAGAGATTTTAAAAAATGTAAAACACTGCCACTCCATCCCACCCTCTCCCTCTCCTACAGAGTCCAAAAGGCCGTTCTATACATCTGTGTCTCTTTTGCTGTCTTGCGTACAGGTTTATCATTACCATCATTCTAAATTCCATATATATGTGTAAGTATACTGTATTGGTGTTTTTCTTTCTGGCTTACTTCACTCTGTATAATCGGCTCCAGTGTCATCCACTTCATTAGATGAAGAACTGATTCAAATGTATTCTTTTTAATAGCTGAGTAATACTCCATTGTGTATATGTACCACAGCTTTCTTATCCATTCATCTGCTGATGGACATCTAGGTTGCTTCCATGTCCTGGCTATTATAAACAGTGCCGCAATGAACATTGGGGTACATGTGTCTCTTTCAATTCTGGTTTCCTTGGTGTGTATGCCCAGCAGTGGGATCGCTGGATCATAAGGCAGTTCTATTTGCAATTTTTTAAGGAATCTCCACACTGTTCTCCATAGTGGCTGTACTA
>SJXQ01011553.1:0-28562 GCA_006408695.1 Aepyceros melampus | reverse complement strand
CATTGAATCTGTAGATTGCTTTGGGTAGTATACTCATTTTCACTATATTGATTTTTCCGATCCATGAACATGGTATATTTCTCCATCTATTAGTGTCCTCTTTGATTTCTTTCATCAGTGTTTTATAATTTTCTATATATAGGTCTTTAGTTTCTTTAGGTAGGTATATTCCTAAGTATTTTATTCTTTTCGTTGCAATGGTGAATGGAATTGATTCCTTAATTTCTTTTTCTACTTTCTCATTATTAGTGTATAGGAATGCAAGGGATTTCTGTGTATTGATTTTATATCCTGCAACTTTACTATATTCACATGTGTGATATCATAAGTGAAATGAATCGCCAGTCCAGGTTTGATGCAGGATGCAGGATGCTTCGGACTGATGCACGGGGATAATCCAGAGAGAGGGTGTGGGGTGGGAGGGGGGAGGTGGGGGTCGGGATTGGGAGTTCATGTACACTCGTGGCTGATTCATGTTGATGTGTAGCAAAACGAATACAGTATTGTAAAGCAAAACAAACTTAAAAAATAAAAATTAATTAAAAAAATAAAAAAATAAAAACTATGATGAGAACATAAGCTTGTATTTCATCCATATTATTTTAAAAATCTATGAATATAACATTAAAAAAATGTAAAACAAACCTAGTTTTCTCACTGATTTTTCATTGTTTTGGAGGATACTTAGTTTTCATAAACAACCTAATTTGTTTTAATGTGAAATTGGTTTGTAATTACTATTTTTAAATGAATTAAAAGTAAAGTTGGAAAATTTCCCAGTGTTGTTGGGGATATGGCAAATATTGATAGATAGACCCATATAAACAAGAGCTCAATAGAATCCTTAATAATTTGTAAGAATGTGTAGAAGTCTCTTCAGAGACCGAGACTCTTCAGAATTACTAGTTGTCTTTACCTCAGTATCCCACTATCTTAATAATTGTAGCTCTAGAATAAGTCTTAGGTAGTGAGTTCTTAAATGTTATTTTTTTCAAGATTTTTTGTTATATTAGATCCTTTAAGTTTTCATATAAATTTTGAAATCAATTTATCAATATCTTTTGTTTTACTTATGTTTCCAGCTTTATTGAGGTATAATTGACATACAGAACCATAATGTACTTAAAGTGAAAAATGTGATATTTTATTATATATTGTGAAATGATTCTGATATGGAGTTAATTAACTTCCACTGCTCACAGAGTTACTTTTGTTGTTGTTGAGAATACTAAAGTTCTACTCTCTTGGTGAATTTCAATGATATAATACAGTATTATTAACTATAGTGGGGCTTCCTTGGTAGCTCAGATGGTAAAGAATCTGCCTGCAATGTAAGAGACCCAGATTCAATCCCTGGGTTGGGAAGATCCCCTGGAGAAGGAAATGGCAATCCACTCCAGTGTTCTTGCCTGAAAAACCCCATGGACAGAGGAGCCTGGTGGGTTATGTATGGTCCATGGGGTCACAAAGAGTCAAACACAACTGATTTGACAGAGGATTAACTATAGTGATGTTAGATCTTTAGACTTTATTTATCTTATAATCAAACTTTATACCTTGTACCAACCTGTCCCTATTTCTACCATCCTCAACTCTTGGCAACCACCATTATATTCTGTTACTATGAGTTTGAATTTTTATTTTTTTCAGATTCCATATAAATAGGTGACACTGTGCACTTATTGGGTTGGCAAAATATTCATTTGGGTTCTGTCATAAGATGTTATGGAAAAACCTGAACTAACTTTTTGACCAACTCAGTGTATTGTCCTTCTCTGTTTGGTTTATTTCATTTAGCATAATGCCCTTCAGGTTCATCCATGCTGTTGCAATGACAGAATTTCCTTTTTTTTTTTTTTTTAAGGTGGAATGATGTTTCATTGTATGTGGTTGAATCCTTGAATAATGTGAGTCTGAATTGCACAAGTCCATTTATACATGCATATACTTCCATAGTAAATACTACAGTGGTCTTTGGTTGGTTGAATCTGTAGATGTGGAGGAACTAAGGATATGGAGGCCTACTATAAATTATACACAAATTCACTCATATTATTCCAGTGTCATCTGAATATATGCCACATTTTCTTATCCATCCATCTACCACAGGACTTGTAACTTTTTTCCATACCTTGGCTATTGTGATAGTGCTGCTAACATGGGCATTCAAATATTATCTGAGATAATGATTTCATTTCCTTTGGATATATACCCAGAAGTGGGATTGTTGGATCCTATGATAGTTCTGTATTTAATATCTTGAAGAACCTTTATACTGGTTTCTATAGTAGTCATACCTGTTTACATTCCCAGTGTTTCCTTTTCTCTATAACCTTATCAACATTTATCATGTGTTTTTGATAATGAACATCCAAACACATGTAAAGTGATATCTAATTTGTTATTTTGATTTGCATACCCCTGATGATTAGTGATGTTGAACACTTTTTCATGTACCAGTTGGCCATTTGTGTGTCTTCTCTGAAAAAATGTCTGTTCAAGTCCTTTGCCTATTTTAAAATCAGACTATTTGCTTTTTTGGCTATTGCTGCTGCTGCTAAGTCACTTCGGTCCTGTCTGACTTGTGCAACCACATAGACGGCAGCCCACCAGGCTCCCTCAGCCCTGGGATTCTCCAGGCAAGAACACTGGAGTGGGTTGCCATTTCCTTCTCCAGTGCATGTAAGTGAAAAGTGAAATTGAAGATGCTCAGAATGTTCAACTCTTAGTGACCCCATGGACCACAGCCTACCAGGCTCCTCAGTCCATGGGATTGTCCAGGCAAGAGTACTGGAGTGCATTGCCATTGCCTTCTCTGTTTGGCTATTGAGCTCTATTCATATCTTATATATTTGGGAAATTAACCTCTTATAAGATACATTTTGTCTTTTCTCTTATTCTGTAGCTACATTTTTATTGGTTCTTTTAAAATGCAGAAATTTTTTTATTTTGATGTAGTCCTAGTTTATTTTTGCTTTTGTTGCCTTTGCTTTTGATGTCAAATAAAAAATAATTGCCAAAACCAATGTCAATGATCTTATCTTCTATGCTTTCTTCTATGAATTTTAAGATTTCAGGTCTCATGTTTAAGTCTTTGATCCATTTTGAGTTGATCTTTTATGTTTTGTGAAAAATAGGGCCCAGTTTCATTCATTTGCTTGTGTATGTCATTTTTCCAGCACCATTTATTGAAGGGACTATTTTTCCCCCTTCACATATTCTTAGTGTCATTGTAAAAATGATTAATTGGAACTACATAAGTGGGCTTATATATGAGGTCTCTATTTTGTTCCGTGATCTGTGAGTCTGTTTTCATGCCAGTGCATACTGTTTTGACTACTATAGCTTTGTACTATAATTTGAAATCAGGACACATGATGCCACCAGCTTTGTTCTTTCTCAAGATTACTTGGGCTTTTTGAAGTCTCTCGTGGTTTTGTTCAAATTTAAGGATTTTTTTTCTATGTGAAAAATATCATTGGAATTTTGATAGGGATTGCATTGAATCTCCAGATTGCTCTGGGCAGTATGAACATTTATTACTTCTTCCAGTTCATGAGCATGGAATATCTTCTGTTTCTTTGTGTCTTGAGTTTCTTTTATCATGTTGTATGGTTTTCAGGGTACAGATCTTTTACCTCCTTGGTTAGTTAGTACTTTTTGTTTGTGATATCATTGTGAATTGAATTGTTTTCTAAAATTTATCTTTTTTTTTTTTAGGTTTTTTTTTTGTTGTTGTTGTTAGCGTATAGGCATATAACGATTTTCCCCCAAATTTTTTCAGGTAAAAGTCACTCTTCTTAGGCAGGTACAAGTACGTGCATATATTTTAAAGGCCATTTTAGGTGAAAGTATTGAGGGAAAGTCAAATACAAAATATTAAACATTTTTGGAATTGACTTTCATGTTACTACTCTTCTAAGTCTATGTAAGAAAATAAAAGCCAAGTATAGGTCAGACTATGTCAAACCTTTGACTGTGTGGATCAAAATAAACTGTGGAAAATTCTGAAAGAGATGGGAATACAAGACCACCTGACCTGCCTCGAGAAAACTGTATGCAGGTCAGGAAGCAATGGTTAGAACTGGATGTGGAACAACAGACTGGTTCCAAATAGGGAAAGGAGTACATCAGCAAATAGGAAAAAGCTATATATTGTCACCCTGCTTATTTAACTTACATGTAGAGTACATGAGAAATGCTGGGTTGGATGAAGCACAGGCTGGAATCAAGATTTCTGGGAGAAATATCAATAATCTCAAATATGCAAATGGTACCACTCTTATGGTAGAAAGTGAAGAAGAACTAAAGAGCCTCTTGATGAAAGTGAAAGAGGAGAGTGAAAAAGTTGGCTTAAAGCTCAGCATTCAGAAAACTAAGATCATGGCATTCAGTCCCATCACTCTGAGGCACATAGATGGGGAAACAGTGGAAGACTTTATTTTTTGGGCTCCAAAATCACTGCTGATGGTGATTGCAGCCATGAAATTAAAAGATACTTACTCCTTGGAAGGAAAATTATGACCAACCTAGACAGCATATTAAAAAGCAGAGACATTACTTTGTCAACAAAGGTCCATCTAGTCAAGGCTATGGTTTTTCCAGTAGTCATGTATGGATGTGAGAGTGGACTATAAAGAAAGCTGAGCACTGAAGAATTGATGCTTCTGAATTGTGTTGTTGGAAAAGACACTTGAGAGTCCCTTGAACTGCAGGGAGATCCAACCAGTCCATTTTAAAGGAGATCAGTCCTGGGTGTTTATTGGAAGGACTGATGTTGAAGTTGAAACTCCAGTACTTTGGCCACCTGATGCGAAGAACTGACGCATTTGAAAAGACCCTGATGCTGGGAAAGACTGAGGGCAGAAGGGGTTTATATGTAGATGTACATAGAAAAATGACTAAAACAATGTTTACCGAAATACTAATGTCTGTGTAGAAAGATTTAATGTTTTCTTTTAAAATCTTATTCTTTACACTTTTATATGTCCTTGGAATTTTCAAGGTCAGTTGTCAAATTTGTAATCTTCATTCTGAATAAAAATGGATAAATTTGTCAGTTTTGTCTAGTTATATCACTTGTTTTACAATTATTCATATGTTGCATTATATATCACATATAGTGTAATATAATTTTTTTCCTTTTTTCATATTATTTTTTTCTTTATATTTTTAAATTCTTTATATTTTTAAATTTGACATTTTTTGTGCATCTGCTAAATGGTATAGGGAAAATTATATATGTTTCAGTTATTTTCTATCTGGGTTAAAATTCAAAATCCCCCACTTAAAAGCAGTCTGATCCTAGCCAAATTTCAAATCCTCTTTTTGCCTCTTCCCTCATTGGTAAAATTTGTTTCAATAAAGTCTACTTAAGATTATCATCATTATCAGAGATACTATTAAGGAAGTTGCCAGCGCAGTGTGAACTCAGTCACTTCAGGTGTGTCTGATTCTTTGTGACTTCATGGACTGTAGCCTACCAGGCTCCTTTGTCTATGGGATTATCCAGGCAAGGATACTCAAGTGAGTTTCCATGCTCTCCTCCAGGGGATCTTGAAGACCTGGGAATCAAACCTGTATCTCCTGCATTGCAGGTGGATTCTTTACCCACTGAGCCAGCTGCCAACACAGTGCTTAGTGCTTATTGTGTTTTGTAAATAGTGTTTCTTTATTACTACTAGGATCAGGCATGTAATCAGATGCCCAGCACAATAGTGTGCTAAGCAACAGGATTTCAAAGACAAACACTCTCTGACTCCTGCCCTGTGCCCTCAAGAACTCATCAGCTAAATGCGGAGATAGAAACATAAGCAAAGCAGATCTTATGTCATATGATTTGCAGCGTGCTTGTGAGAAAAGGAATGTAAATACAATATGTAGGCAAAAGGAAGAGGATTTCAGGCAGAGAACAAGCAGCCTGAAGTTGATTTTCATGTATACTGTACCTCCATTCTCTCTGCCCATCTTCTCTCTGTCAATATAGATTAAATGGAGTGGACTTGGTAGGAAATATTTTGCATTTGCATAATATGCTAGTGCTATTCTGTGTACTAAGTAAGCATTTCAAATTTATAGCTGGTCAATCTCCTCCTGTTATAGAGCGCATGGGATTTTGCATTTATGAAAAAGTGGATTAAGTAACTTTTAAGTTTTTCTACAAGTTTCGGTTCAGTTCAGTGGCTCAGTCATGTCTGAGTCTTTGCAACTCCATGGATTGCAGCATACCAGGATTCCCTGTCTATCACCAGCTCCCAGAGCTTGCTGAAACTCATGTCCATAGAGTGGTGATGCCATCCAACCATCTCATCCTCTGCCATCCCCTGCTCTCCCTGACTTCAATCTTTCCCAGCATCAGGGTCTTTTCTCATGAGTAAGTTCTTTGCATCAGGTGGCCACATTATTGGCATTTCAGCTTCAGCATCAGTCCTTCCAATGAATATTCAGGACTGATTTCCTTTAGGATGGACTGGTTGAATCTCCTCACAGTCCAAGGGACTCTCAAGAGTCTTCAACACCACAGTTCAAAAGCAGCAATTCTTTGGCACTCAATTTTCTTTATAGTCCAATCTTCACATCCATACATGATTACTGGAAAAGCCATAGCTTTGATTAGATGGACCTTTGTCAGCAAAGTAGTCTCTGCTTTTTAATATGCTGTCTAGGTTGATATAGCTTTTCTTCCAAGGAGCAGGCATCTTTTAATTTCATGGCTGCAGTTATCATCTGCAGTGATTTTGGAGCTCAAAAAGTAAAGTCTCATTGTTTCCATTGTTTCCCCATTTATTTGTCACAAAGTGATGGGACCGAATGCCATGATCTTCATTTTCTGAATGTTGAGTTTTAAGCCAACTTTTTCACTCTCCTTTTTCACTTTCATCAGGAGGCTCTTTAAGATTTTTTGCTTTCTGCCATAAGGATGGTGTCATCTGTATAACTGAGGTTTTTGGTATTTCTCACAGCAGTCTTGAATCCAGCTTGTGCTTCATCCAGCCTGGCATTTCCCATGATGTACTCTGCATATAAGTTAAATAAGCAGGGTGACAATATACATCCTTTATGTATTCCTTTCCCAATTTGAAATCAGTCTGTTGTTCCATGTCCAATTCTAACTGTTGCTTCTTGACCTGCATACAGATTTCTCAGGAGGCAGGTCAGGGGATATGGTATTCTGACCTCCTTAAGAATTTTTCACAGTTTGTTGTGATCCACACAGTTAAATGGTTTTGAGTAGTCAATAAAGCAGAAGTAGATGTTTCTTCTGGAACTTTCTTTTTTGATGATTCAACGGGTGCTGGCAATTTGATCTCGGGTTCCTCTGCCTTTTCTAAATCCAACTTGAACATCTGGAAGTTCACGGTTCATGTATTGTTTATTGAATCCTGGCTTGGAGAATTTTGAGCATTACTTTGGTAGTGTGTGAGATGAGTGCAATTGTGGGGTAGTTTGAGCATTCTTTGGCATTGCCTTTCCTTAGGATTGGAATGAAAACTGACCTTTTCCAGTCCTGTGGCCACTGTTGAGTTTTCCAAACTTGATGGCATATTGAGTGCAGCACTTTCACAATATCATACTTTATGATTTGAAATAGCTCAACTGGAATTCCATCACCTCCACTAACTTTGTTTGTAGTGATGCTTCCTAAGGCCCACTTGAATTTGCATTCCAGGATGTCTGGCTCTAGTTGAGTGATACACCATCATGGTTATCTGGATCATGAAGATCTTTTTTGTATAGTTCTTCTGTGTATTCTTTCCACCTCTTCTTAATATCTCTGCTTCTGTTAGGTCCATACCATTTCTGTCGTTTATTGAACCCATGTTTGCATGAAATGTTCCCTTGGTATCTCTAATTTTCATCTCTAGTCTTTCCTGTTCTAATGTTTTCGTCTATTTTTTTTTTTGCATTGATCAGTGAGGAAGGCTTTCTTATCTCTCCTCGCTATTCTTTGGAACTCTGCATTCAAATGGATATATATTTCCTTGTCTCCTTTGCCTTTATCTTTTCTTTTTTCAAATATTTGTAATGCCTCCTCAGACCACAGTTTTGCCTTTTTGAATTTCTTTTTCTTGGGCATGATCTTGATCACTGTACCGTATCACAAACCCCAGTCCATAGTTCATCCGGCACTCTGTCTATCAGGTGTAATCCCTTGAATCTGTTAGTCACTTCCACTGTATAATCATGGGGAATTTGATTTAGGTTATACCTGAATGGTCTAGTGGTTTTCCCTACTTTCTTCTATTTAAGTCTGATTTTGGCAATAAGGATTCATAACCTCAGCCACAGTCAGCTCCCAGTCTTGATTTTGCTGACTGTATAGAGCTTTTCCATCTTTGGCTGCAAAAAATATAATCAATCTGATTTCGGTGTTGACCATCTGATGATGTCCATGTGTAGAGTCTTCTCTTGTGTTGTTGGAAGAGGGTGTTTGCTATGACCAGTGTGTTCTCTTGGCAAAACTCTGTTAGCCTTTGCCCACCTTCATTTTGTATTCCAAGGCTGAATTTGCCTGTTACTCCAGGTATTTCTTGTCTTCTTATTTTTGCATTCCAGTCCCCTATAATGAAAAGGACATCTTTTTTGGGGTGTTGGTTCTAGAAGGTCTTGTAGACCTGTTCAAATTCGGTTCTCATAGAACTGTCCAAATTCAGCTTCTCAGCATTACTGTTTGGGGCATAGACTTGGATTAATGTGATATTGAATGGTTAGCCTGGAAGCGAACAGAGATCATTCTGTCATTTTTGAGAATGCACCCAAGAACTGCATTTCGGACTCTTTGTTGACTATGAGGGCTATTCCGTTTCTTCTAGGGGATTCTTGCCCACAGTAGTAGATATAATGGTCATCTGAGTTAAATTCACCCATTCCAGTCCATTTTAGTTTACTGATTCCTAGAATGTTGACGTTCACTCTTGCCATCTCCTGTTTGACCACTTCCAATTTGCCTTGATTCATGGACCTGACATTCCAGGTTCCTATGCAATATTGCTCTTTACAGCATTGGACTTCCATCACCAGTCACATCTACAACTGGGCACTGTTTTTGCTTTTGCTGTGTCTCTTCATTCTTTCTGGAGTTATTTCTGCACTCTTCTTTAGTGGCATATTGGGCACCTGCTGACCTGGGTAGTTCATCTTTCAGTTACCTATCTTTTTGCCTTTTCGTACTGTTCCTGGGGTTCTCAAGACAAGAATACTGAAGTGATTTGCCATTCCTTTCCTCAGTGTTCCAACATAGACAGAATATTAAAAAGCAGAGACATTGCTTTGCCAACAGAGGTCCGTCTAGTCAAGGCTATGGTTTTTCCCGTGGTCATGTATGGATGTGAGAGTTGGACTGTGAAGAAAGCTGAGCGCCAAAGAATTGATGCTTTTGAACTGTGGTGTTGGGGAAGACTCTTGAGAGTCCCTTGGACTGCAAGGAGATCCAACCAGTCCATCCTAAAGGAAGTCAGTCCTGAGTGTTCATTGGAAGAACTGATGCTAAAGCTGAAACTCCATATTTTGGCCACCTTTACATTTGAAAAGACCCTGATTTTAGGAAGGATTGAAGGCAGGGGAAGAAGGGTACGATAGAGGATGAGATGGTTGGATGGCATTACTGACTCAATGGGCAGAGTTTGGGTGAATTCCAGGAGTTGGTGATGGACAGCGAGGCCTGGCGTGCTGCAGTTGATGGGGTCACAAAGAGTTAGACACAACCTAGTGACTGAACTGAAATGAATCAAAAGTAGACTTGGCTCCATACTAAGCCATGCGGCAGCTTATTCTAAAAGTTGTCACATGGGCTAGCAGTTTTTGAGAGATTGAACCTGATATTTGAAAGATTCAGAGTCATGAAGTTTCTATTTGAATTAGTATCTGCTGAGTGATACTGTTTTTCTGGTTGTTTGTCTTATTTCCCTTGAACTTATGATCCACTATGTCCTGTAATAGTACAGTGGTCTTTTCTTAGACTAAGTGAGGAGAAGTTTAATTATTTTGCTGAAGCATGTTAACATGGTTAATTTCTCTTTGTTCCTTTAGTTATTATTTTTTACTTAGTTTTATCATATGCTCACTCTGGCCTGTATGTTATAGCCAAACAGAGAAGGATGTTTTATTCATGTAAATTTTAAAATATTGAGTTAGGGAATAAAGCAAAATTAATGATGGTTTGTAAAGGGGGAAGATTTTTCTTTGGAAAATCTAACTAGATCTGTGACAAAATTCTGACCTGATGAAAAAGGGAGAAAATAATTAAAAGGGAAAATGAACCCAAAGCAGGAAACTTATAAGTAACAAACTTGAAACATACTCTCTTGCAAGTTTTTTTATTTAAAAAATTTTCCTCAAATATCATTTATTTAGCACCATGGAAATTATTATGAGCTTTACCTACTATCATGAGTAATGGGTTGTGTTTAGCTGTTAGTACAAAGACATGACTACAGTTGCTTACATAAATAACAGAGACTTTTTTTTTCCCTTAAGAAAAGCCTAGAAGTAGCCCAGAGACATCCACAGGTTCACCAGTGACTTCCTTTCCGTTACACCATCCTTGGCATGTAGCATCCCTCCTTAAGTTTACCTCATGATCAAAGATGGCTTCTGCAACCCTTGCAGTTGCAGATTGCAATACAACCCTGTTTGTATTTAAGGTACGAGGAAGGAGGAAGTAACTGCAAGTTTTAAAATAATGAATAGCTTTCATAATTTTATTTTCTATTTCTTCATTTTTAGGTAACACAACAAACATAACATATGCAGTAGGACAGTGAAGACATTCTCATGAGAGAATGTTATTTCCAATATATTTTTTATTTTTTTGACATTCAGGGATTTCATATTGATTGAATCAAATTCTAATGTGTCATTTAGGGTGGATTGTTATTCTAACAAAATCCTCAAAATGACTCAGTTGTCACTTATAACAGAAAAGAAAGAAACAATTGGAAAGGAGGATGAGAAAAAAAAAGCATCACTTCCTAGAAAAAGAGTAAGCCTTGGCTATACCTTTTTCACTAAGGCATTGCTGGCAAATGAAGGGGAGGGGAAAGGGTTAAGTGACTGTGTCCTTCAGACACCCCAGGGGAGCCGATGAATAGCTATATCTTGCTTCATCTACCTGAAACAGTGTCTATTTGAAACAAAAATGTTGATTACATTAATGAAATTTTGTTGTATTATGGCCAAGAAGGTGATTCCTTTACAAAATGCTAAAGAACTGGTTTTGTTTTAGTCAGCAAAATTCCTTGGCATTTGTATATGCACCCCTGCCCCTGCAAATCCTGAGGTTATAACTGATTGATCTGTAAGACACTTAGTAAAATATTCTCATCTTTTATGTACCCAATGTTAATTCTGATTGCCTTACATTGATGAACTTAGTGGCAATGAGGGTCATTTTAAGTTGCCGACATAAAGCAACATCATTTCACTATATGGGGGTAATGAAATTAACAAAGGAAAATAGCTTTTAAACTCAACTTGAATATTCATCTCTGGTTTATATAACCCAGTGTCTTGAGTGATTGTTAAAAATACAAACACCCTATCTCTGGGCCAGTTTCTCTAAATTAGCGACTGTGGGGGAGGACTCAGCCTCCGTATCCTCCCTAAGTGTCCCAGGTGAGCCCCTCTATGAGGCTCTATAGAGCTGGAAACCGTCTGCAGTGGTGTCTCATTTGACTGTATTCTCTGAAAAGCGATTCTTTCAGCTTAATTTGCAGCCATCTAGCCAAAGCTTCCTTTTTCTTGTCCTTTCCATCTTGGTTCCGCCTCTGCCACCCAGAGAAGCTCTCCTCCTCAAAACATATGGTGTTATTGAGAATCTGTCTTTTCTAAGGGCTTCTCTTGTGGCTCAGCTGAACCTGCTGTGCTTCTCAAGTCCGTGCAAGCAGCATTCAGATGAACTGAGAGGATTCCATGGTGATGATGCAAAAAAAGGCCCCTTGGTTACTTCTTTATCTTCCTTCAGCAACAATGCAACAAATGATGTCTTCATATTTCAAGACATGATCCCAGGAAGGAAATTCTCACCCGTGGCTGTTGCCAGACAAGAAGCCACTTGTGCCAGAGCATTTTACAGTTCTCCTTGGCTCTCTGACCACTCTTGAGATGGAGCCAATATTTTTCTCTGTTTTGACTTTGACTGTTATGATCATTTTCCTCACCAATAATTATAACATTATATTTAGCTGAAAATATCTTTGGCTCTGGTAATTCTAGTGAAGTATTGGTTCAAGGATTTCATAGTAAAAAGTATGAATTAAATATGCAACAGGCCCATAAGGTGTGTATAGCCTAATAAGATAAATAAATGACATGTTAGCAATTAAAACTGAATCGAGAAGTTCATTGATTGCAGTCAGAGGGGTACAAGGGCTTCTCCAGTGGTGCTTAGTAGTAAAGAATCCATCTCCCAATGCAGGAGACACAAGAGTCTGCTTGTTTGACCTCTGGATTGGGAAGATTACCTAGGGGAGGGCATGGCAACCCACTCCATTACTCTTGCCTGGAGAATCCCATGGACAGGGGAGCCTGGTGGGCTACAGGCCTTGGGATCACAAACAGTCAGATATGACTGAGCAACTGAGCACACACAGGGAGGTACAAGCTCACGGCTGGGGGGACTTTGGGGAGGAACAGGGTTGTACTTATAACTTGTAGCAAGGGATTGTGGGTGGCGTTGTGGAGCAAGTGATGGACAGATCCCATCTTGAAAGACATCCAGACCGGGACCTTCGAAGATGTGATCGTTGACTGAGCAAAATGGCAAAGGCACAAAAGTGGCAGAGTGTGTTGGGCCTTTGTAGAAGATGTGAATAGTTCTGGTTGCTTCCTAGAGAGTGGGGTCAGGTTAAAGTGAACCTTGATTGTCAGGTTAAGCATTTAGACTTGCCCTTTGGTTAATGGAGAGGCAATAAAAGTGTTCATATGGGGAAGACATTCTTTAGTAAGATTATTCTGGCAGCAGGAAGTAAAACTGATAGAAAGGGGGAGACGTTAGAAAGAACCCAGACTTATTAGGGCTGAGGATCGTCCAACTTTAGTCTCGTTTTAAAATTAAACTCAGCCGGTATGTCTCTAAGATGTTTAAAATTCATGGGGCAGTCAAGGCATTAACTTTCCTGTGGAAAATTCCATTAATGACAGATTCTGACAAGGAAACATTATTAACGATAGAGGATTTGAATCTGAAGGCTATATCCACAAGACGTTCGTGCTACTCCTACTTCATTCTTCTATGATGCATATAATTCTTTACAGTATTTCTATGCACAGTATGGCACTGCATTCTCCCTTTGTTTTTAACAGCATGTGGTTAAGATAATAATAGCTCTCCATAAGTCATTTGAGCTTGGACAGGGTACCAAAGGTACACAGAAAATTAATGGCTTCTTTGGAAGCATCATTCGGATCTAGCAGCCCTTAGCCTTTCTGTCTTCCCATTGTCTTCTCTTGGCCTGTGCTACTGAAAATACAGTGTGCTGGCTTACATCAGAAGCAGTCATTAGCTCATGTATAAATCTTCTTTCTATTCATTTAAAGAGGAGGTTTTTTCCTTGTTTATACAACTGCAAATTCTATATTTTCTTTCAGAAAATCAGAGTCTTCAGCTATCTTAAAAATGGTAAAAGATGGTGTCAGAAGGAATGAAGGCATAGTTATCTTTGGGACTAGAAGTGTACATTAAATTCCGATTAAAAAATTGGTCAGAACACTGACCGTTCTGCTCCTGTGTTTCTTCCTTTGTTCATCGGCTCTGTGGGTTTAAACATGCTGCAAACAGCATCTAGCATCAGCGGATTTAAATGCTCATGAGATGGTATTTGAACTGTCCTTTTCTTCCTTGCTGCGCCTAATGGATTACTAAATTTAAGTGCTCAGGGCATAGTTTTGCCCTCCTTTGTGGGTACATGGCTCTCATTGACGTCATTGGGAGCCCTGTGTCTCTGCAGGGCAGAACTTGGCACTTCCATGTAGAATATTTTTAAACTATAAAATTGAATTACAAAGGTATTGCATCTGCTTTTTATATAGACACTGTTTGCTTTATTAAAGAATGTTTCATAAAGCCAGCCAATTCTACAGGACCTACACATTTAGCGAAGCAAGCTATTTTTAGAAATTACATAAAAAAGAGAGTGAACTTTTAATTTAAAATCAGGATTGTTTAGGATCAGATTTATAGAAATCAGAATGATATACTTATTATTAAACCCTGCTTTTATTTTTAGCAGGTGTGCTGGGTAGCAAAATTTAGTTTCGTGAAAACACAAATGAAAGTGGTAAACAAAATATTAAAAAGACTCTGTTACCAACTGAAATATATATTTGTCTCTTTTTTCTTTGAAATAGCTGATGTACAATATTACATCAATATTAGTTTCATGTGTGCAAGAGTGATTTGACATATATATATCTTATGAACTGAGCACCATGACCAGCCTAGTAGCCATTTGTCACCATAAGAAGATGCTGTAATATTGCAGACCATAGCCCCTGTGCTGCACATTATTCTTCCCTGTGATTTATTGTCTTATAACTGCAAGCTTTTACTTCTTAATGTCTTTCACCTGTTTTGCCCAGTCTCCCATCCCTTCCCCACTGTGACCACCAGTTTGTTCTCTGTATCTTTGAGTCTGTTTTGTTTATTAGATTCCCCATGTAAGTGAAATAATATATTTCTCTGACTTTATCACTTAGCAAAATACCTCTAGGTCTATCCATGTCATCAGAAATGGGAAGATTTCATTCTTTTTTGTGGTTAAGTAATAATATTCCAGTGTGTGTGTGCCTTTGTGTGTACATATATATGTACATATGTGGTACACATGCCACAACTTCATTTCTTCTATCATGGACACTTAGGTTGCTTCCATATCTTGGCTATTGTAAATAATGCTGGGATGAACATAGAGGTGCATTTATCTTTTTGGATTAGTGTTTTTGTTTTCTTTGGATACTCCAAAATTGAATTGCTGGATTGAATGGTAGTTCTGGTGGTTACCTCTGAACAAAGTAGGGACTTGGACACAAATCCTATTTGTTTGTGCAGTACTGTGAAACACACCTATAGAAAAATTGTATATGAATGGACTTGCACAGTTCAAACTTTCTGTTTAAGGATAAACTATATTTTTAATTTTGGGGGCTGTGTTTCATAGTGGTTGCACCAATTTACATTCTCATCAACAGTGCATGAGAGTTCTCCTTTTCCTTTTCCTCCTAATGCTAATTTATTATCTTTTTGATGATAGCCATTCTGACAAGAGTGAGGTGATAACTCATTACGGTTTTGAAATAATTTGCCTGATGATTAGTGATGTTGAGCATCTTTCCTGTGTTGGCCATCCATATGTCTTCCTTGGAAAAATGTCTATTCATGTCCTCTACCCATTTTTTAATCAGGTGGTTTGATTTGGGGATATTGAGTTGTGTAAGTTCTTCATGTATTTTGGACATACCGCATACTGGATATATCCTTGGCAAATATCTTCTTCCATTCAGTGGGCTGCCTTTTCATTTTGCTGATGGTTTCTTTTGCTAGGTAAAAGCTAGTCAGTTTGATGTAGTCTCATTTGTTCATTTTTAGTTTTATTTCCCTTGCCCGAGGAGACATATCCAAAAAAAAAAAAAATATTGCTAAGACGAATATTGAAGAGATTATTGGCTATTTTCTTGTAAGAGTTTTATAGTTTCAGGCCTTACATTTAAGTCTTTAATCCACTTTGAGTTTTTGTATATGGTTTAAGATAGTGGTTTAGTTTCATTCTTCTGATATTGTGCCCATCTTTGCATATAATGTTCCCTTGGTATCTCCAATTTTCTTGAAGGGTTCTCTAGTCTTTCCCATTCTGTAGTTTACTTTGCATTGTTCACTTAACAAGGCTTTCTTATCTCTCCTTGCTATTTTCACTTAACAAGGCTTTCTTATCTCTCCTTGCTATTTTCTGAAATTCTGCCCTCAGTTGGGTATGTTTTTCTCTTTGTCCTTTGCCTTTTGCTTCTCTTTTTTTTTCTCAGCTATTTGAAAGTCCTCCTCAGATAACCACTTTGCCTTCTTGCATTTCTTTTCTTTGGGATGGTTTTAGTCACTGCTTCCTGCACAGTGTTATGGACCTCCATCCATAATTCTTAAGGCACTCTGTCTACTAAATCTAATCCCTTGAATCTATTTGTCACCTCCACTGTATAATCATAAGGGATTTGTTGTTGTTCATTCACCAAGTTATGTCCAACTCTTTGTGACCCCATGAACTACAGCAAGCCAGGCTTCTCTGCCCAACACTATCTTCCTGAGTGAGTGAGTGATAGTCACTCAGTCATGTCCAACTCTTTGCGACCCCATGCGCTGTAGCCTGCCAGGCTCTTTTGTCTATGGAATTCTCCAGGCAGGAATACTGGAGTGGGTTGCCATTTGCTTCTCCAGACTATCTCCCTGAGTTTGCTCAAACTCATGTCCACTGAATCAATGATGCCATCGAACTGTCTCATCCTCTGTTGCCCCCTTCTCCTCTTGCCCTCAATTTCCAAGCATCAGGGTCTTTTCCAGTGAGTCAGCTCTTCGCATCAGATGGCCAAAGTATTGGAACTTCAGCATAGGTCATACCTGAATGGTCTAGTGGTTTTTCCCTACTTTCTTCAATTTAAGCCTTCTTTTGATATAGCTATGCAGTTTTCACAATACTATTTATTGAAGAGACTGCCTTTTCTCCACTGTATTTTTTTAAACTCCTTTGTCATAAATTGAGTATATATACATGTTAATTTCTGGACTCTATTCTGTTCCACTGACCTGTGTCCTAATTTTGTGTCAGTACCATAGTACCTTGGTTACTAGAGCTTTGCAGTATAGTTTGAAATCAGAGAGCTTTGTTTTATTTTCTTAACCTTACTTGACTTTTCATGGTCTTTTGTAGTTCCATACAAAATTTAGGATCTTTTTTTCAGTTCTGTGAAAGATGTTATTGGTATTTTATTTATTTGTTTATTTTGAAATAGCTTTCTCTTACGTTTTCTTCTCTTTACTTTTATTTCTAATATTTATATTTCTTCCTTTTTTAAATATAAATTTATTTATTTTACTTGGAGGCTAATTACTTTACAATATTGTATTGGTTTTGCCATACATCAACATGAATCTGCCACAGGTATACACATGTTCCCCATCCTGAACCCCCTTCCCTCTTCCCTCCCCGTACCATCCCTCTGGGTCATCTCAGTGCACCAGCCCCAAGCATCCAGTATCATGCATTGAACCTGGACTGGCAATTAATTTCATATATGATATTATACATGTTTCAATGCCATTCTCCCAAATCATCTCACCCTCACCCTCTCCCACAGAGTCCAAAAGACTTCCATACATCTGTGTCTCTTTTGCTGTCTCGCATACAGGGTTATCATTACCATCTTTCTAAATTCCATATATATATATATACACACGTTAGTATACTGTATTTGCGTTTTTCTTTCTGGCTTACTTCACTCTGTATAATAGGCTCATTAGAACTGATTCAAATGTATTCTTTTTAATGGCTGAGTACACCACCCTTGGAGAAGGCAAAGGCACCCCACTCCAGTACTCTTGCCTGGAAAATCCCATGGACGGAGGAGCCTGGTGGGCTGCAGTCCTTGGGGTTGCTAAGAGTTGGGCACAACTGAGCTACTTCACTTTCACTTTCATGCATTGGAGAAGGAAATGGCAAACCACTCCAGTCAGTATTCTTGCCTGGAGAGTCCCAGGGACGGGGGAGCCTGATGGGCTGCCATCTATTGTCGGGAGCCAGAGCGAGGAATCCCACCTGTGACAGGGTCACGTGGTAAACTCAGATGGCAGGGCAATTTGAGTCATCGGATTTCTCCCTGGTTTTTCCTGAACATGTACCCCCCAAAATAATCTGTTTTCCCATTATTTTCTGAGCTATGACCAACTTAGACAGCATATTAGAAAGCAGAGACATTGTTTTGCCAGCAAAGGTCTGTCTGGTCAAAGCTATGGTTTTCCCAGTAGTCATGTATGGATGTGAGAATTGGACCATAAAGAAAGCTGAGAGCAAAAGAATTGATGCTTTTGAACTGTGGTGTTGAAGAAGACTCTTGAGAGTCTCTTGGACTGCAAGCAGATCAAACCAGTCAGTCCTCAAGTAAATCAGTCCTGAATATTCATTTGAAAGACGGATGCTGAAGCTGAAATTCCAGTGCTTTGGCCACCTAATCTGAAGAACTGACTCATTGGAAAAGACCCCGAAAGCTGGGCAAGATTGAAGGCAGGAGGAGAAGGGGACAACAGAGGATGAGATGGCTGGATGGCATCACCGACTCAATGGACATGAGTTTGAGCAAGCTCTGGGAGCTGGTGATGGACAGGGAAGCTTGACATGCTACAGTCCATGGGGTTTCAAAAAGTCAGATGCAACTAAACGACTGAAGTGAACNAGATCCAACCAGTCCATTCTGAAGGAGATCAACCCTGGGATTTCTTTGGAAGGAATGATGCTAAAGCTGAAGCTCCAGTACTTTGGCCACCTCATGCGAAGAGTTGACTCATTGGAAAAGACTCTGATGCTGGGAGGGATTGGGGGCAGGAGGAGAAGGGGATGACCGAGGATGAGATGGCTGGATGGCATCACTGACTTGATGGACGTGACTGAGTGAACTCCGGGAGTTGGTGATGACAGGGAGGCCTGGTGTACTGTGATTCATGGGGTCACAGAGAGTTGGACATGATTAAGCGACTGAACTGAACTGAATGTAGTCATTCTTATGCTTTGCTAAGTCAAAGAGCAGAAACAAGATACATACAATCACTAATGAAACATGTTGAATTGTGAATTTGTTTTTGTCTCCAGTGCAGCTGATACACTTCTCAGATGGTTTCATTCAGATACTATCTTACATACAACTTAGATGTCAACAACTTAATATCCAAAGACTTGCTATGCCTAGACATTATACTAAGAAGAACACTAGAATTCCTCATTTAATTCTTATGGCAACTTTCTAAACTCTCATTCCACACTATCATCCCCATTTCACAAATAAGCAGAGAGAGGCCTTAGAGAGGCTGAGCAACTGGTGAGTGTTACACAACTAGGAGATGGAGGTTCAAGCTTCAGGTTCTATGCTTGGTTTGATAACTACGTGATTAGAATTCACTCTGTTGATAGCTCAGTTTTCCCTGTTCTGAAAGTCCTTTTTAAGAGCATATTTTGGCATGAATTTTTACAGAAAATCCTTAGTTTCCCACAACTCAGTTCTATCCATTCATGTATAAAAATTAAACTTTCTATGTTTAATGTCTATGCATTGCTTGGTGGCTGAACTCGTCCGGAGCCAGAGTGAGGAATCCCACCTGTGACAGAGTCACGTGGCAGACTCAGATGAAAGAGCAATTTGAGTCTTCGGATTTCTCCCTGGTTTTTCCTGAGCATGTACCCCCAAAAATAAGAATCTGTCTGTTTTCCCATTATTTTCTGACTTTCTCTGGAAAAAGTTAATTCAGGGCTTTAGTCTTCTGCATTTGAAAGGAGTGTTTCAGCCCAACCCCCCTTTGATAATGCTCTAGCCTGCCTAACAAGTTCCCCTGACCTTCTACAAGCTTGTAAATTACTCACAACCTCCCAACTGTGAGGGGCACAAAAGCCTTAAAGTATCTTAAAGTTTCAGAGCCTTTTCAAATTCATATTGGTGACAGGATTTCACGGTTAACGCAATGATTGCTGCCAGACCTCCTTATTTTTTATCTATCAGGCACCTGGGAAGATGTAATCAATGTAAATGGGATATGGAAAAGGATATATAGTAGTTTTGATGTTAGCAATACTAAACTTTTGAGTAAATTACTTTTTCTTTTGCTATAAATCACTGTACTTCCTTTTATTACAAATTGCTGTATTTTCATTTAATGTTTTCTGAGAGTGGCATTCAGACTTTGGAAAGATTAACACAAATGAGTCTTCTGGTTAACAAAATCTCATCAGAAGAGAGCCATAAAAATGTTAACAGGCCTCTTGGCCAGAAGATAATGTAAACCACCTGATAAATGGGATATGGAAAAGGATATATAGTAGTTTTGATGTTAGCAATACTAAACTTTTGAGTAAATTACCTTTTCTTTTGCTATAAATCACTGTACTTCCTTTTATTACAAATTGCTGTATTTTTATTTAGTGTTTTCTGAGAGTGGCATTCAGGCTTTGGAAAGGTTAACACAAATGAGTCTTCTGGTTAACAAAACCTCATCAGAAGAGAGCCATAGAAATGTTAATAGGCCTCTTGGCCAGAAGATCATGTAAACCACCTGAGACCTTTTGTAATGGGAGAGTATGCAAAAAAGAAAGCCTTGTCTCAATGAGGGTCAGGACTGCTGCCCCTGTATAACTCTGCATATTCCATTATGTACAACTTGGGGTATATAAGCTGATTTTGAAAAAATAAACGCCCTTCCCTTCCCTCTCGGAGAGTCTTACACCAATGCTGGGCTTCCCCCATGTCTCCTATTTTCTCTAATTTCTGGCTGAATTCCCATCTGGGGCGCGGAGGTTCACCATGTCTACTTACCTGTCCCGGCTGCTAAGATCTGTAAGAGAGAGAGTCCAGGGCGGGGCACTCTCCGATATTCAAACGGGCGCCGGTGGCCTAATGTAGATGGTGCAAGTTCCTTGTCTGGAACTTTATTGGCTTTCCACATAAACCAAGTTATTCAGACTTCTTTTCTCCATCTTAATTTTCCTACTATACTATTTCTTCTTAATCTATTCTTATATTTCTAAATAAGTAAGGTTTTCCTTGCTGACGCCGTCCCCCCTTCTAATCACCCTGGACCCACCGGGGCTGGACCCCGGCAGTCTATGGGGTCGCACAGAGTTGGACATGACTGAAGCGACTTAGCAGCAGCAGCAGCACCACCACCCTTATGGAAGAAAATGAAGAGGACTAAAAAGCCTCTTGATGAAAGTGAAAGTGGAGAGTGAAAAAGTTGGCTTAAAGCTCAACATTCAGAAAACGAAGATCATGGCATCTGGCCCCATCACTTCATGGGAAATAGATGGGGAAACAGTGGAAACAGTGTCAGACTTTATTTTTCTGGGCTCCAAAATCACTGCAGATGGTGATTGCAGCCATGAAATTAAAAGGCGCTTACTCCTTGGAAGAAAAGTTATGACCAACCTAGATAGCATATTAAAAAAACAGAGACATTACTTTGCTGACTAAGATCCGTCTAGTCAAGGCTATGGTTTTTCCTGTGGTCATGTATGGCTGTGAGAGTTGGACTGTGAGGAAGGCTGAGCACTGAAGAATTGATGTCTTTGAACTGTGGTGTTGGAGAAGACTCTTGAGAGTCCCTTGGACTGCAAGAAATCCAACCAATCCATTCTGAAGAAGATCAGGCCTGGGAATTCTTTGGAAGGGCTGATGCTAGAGCTGAAACTCCAGTACTTTGGCCCTCTCATGAGAAGAGTTGACTCATTGGAAAAGACTCTGATGCTGGGAGGGACTGGGGGCAGGAGGAGAAGGGGATGACAGAGGTTGAGATTGCTGGATGGCATCACGGACTCAATGGACGTGAGTCTGAGTGAACTCCAGTAGTTGGTGATGGACAAGGAGGCCTGGTGTGCTGCAATTCATGGGGTCGCAAAGAATCGGACACGACTGAGCAACTGAACTGAACTGAATACTCCATTGTGTATACGTACCACAGCTTTCTTATCCATTCATCTGCTGATGAACATCTAGGTTGTCCTGGCTTCCATGTCCTGGCTATTATAAACAGTGCTGTGATGAACATTGGGGTACACGTGTCTCTTTCAATTCTGGTTTCCTTGGTGTGTATGCCCAGCAGTGGGATTGCTGGGTCATAAGGCAGTTCTATTTCCAGTTATTTAAGGAATTTCCACACTGTTCCCCATGGTGGCTGTACTAGTTTGCATTCCCACCAACAGTGTAAGAGGGTTCCCTTTTCTCCACACCCTCTCCAGCATTTATTGCTTGTAGACTTTTGGATCGCAGCCATTCTGACTGGTGTGAAATGGTACCTCATTGTGGTCTTGATTTGTATTTCTCTGATAATGAGTGATGTTGAGCATTTTTTCATGTGTTTGTTAGCCATCTGTGTGTCTTAAAAGGGATTGCATATGTCTGTGGATTGCTTTGGGTAGGATGGACATTTTACCAATATTAATTCTTCAAGTACATGAGCATGGTACATACATATCTTGTTTCATTACATTTTGCTTTATGCACTTCACAGTTAGTGTGTCTTTTATAGATTGAAGATTTATGGCAACCAGGCACAGAACTAGTCTGTCAGCACTATTTCTTAAACAGCATTTGCTCACTTTGTATCTTGGTGTTACTGTTAGATAATTCTCACAATATTTTAACCTTTCACCAGCAAAAAGGTAAAATCTGTGAAGGCTCAGATGATGACTGGCAGTTTTCAGTACAATAAAGTACTTTTTAACTAAGATATATACATTTTTTTAAAAAAATGATACTGTTGCATCCTTAATAGTGAACTTTTACATGCATTGGGAAACCAAACAATTATTGTGGCTTGCTTTATTATATTATTCACATTAGTGTGGTGGTCTAGAACTGAAAACTCAATGTCTCTGAGGTATGCTTGTATATATTTCTATTTATTTACATTATCTTCAGTTTCTTTCATCAACATCTTACAGTTTTCAGAGTGCAGGAGTACAGGGCTTTCCTCTTCTGGTTAAATTTAGTCCCAAGTATTCTATTATTTTTCATGCAGTTGTAAATGGGATTGTTTTCTTCATTTCTTTAATAGCTTGTTATTAGTGTATATTGATTTTGTATTATACAACTATTGAATTCATTTATTAGTGCTAATAGCTTTGATTTATTTAATTTTTTGGTGGAGTCTTCAGGGTTTCCTATATGTAATATCATGTCATCAGCAAATAATGACAGTTTTACTTCTTCCTTCCCAATTGGGATTCCTTTTATCTCTTTTTTTTTGGTCTGATTGTCATGGCTGGGACTCTAATCCTATGTTGAATAACAGTGTCCATAGTGGGCAGTTCTAAGATTGATCTAGATCTTAGAGGAAAACCTTTCAGTTTAGCTGTGAGTTTGTCTTATATGGCCTTTATTATATTAAGGTGTATCACTTTTATACCCACTTTGAGTTTTCATTATAAATGGATGTTGAATTTTGCCTATATACAGAATTCATGGATGTTGAATTTTGTCTATATAAATTTTGTCCATAAAATGGATGTAGAATTTTGTCTATATAAATTTTGTCCATAAAAATGAATGTTGAATTTTGTCTATATACTATACTATACAGTCCATGGAATTTTGCATGCCTGAATGCTGGAGTGGGTAGCTTTTCCCTTCTCCAGGGGATTTTCCCAACCTAGGGATTAAACCAGGTCTCCCACATTGCAGGCAGATTCTTTACCAGCTGAGCCACAAGGGAAGCCCATTATATTAAAGTATATAACTTTCATACCCACTTTGAGTTTTCATTATAAGTGGATGTTGAATTTTGTCAAATGCTTTTTCTGAATCTACCGAGATGGTCATGTGACTTGTATCCTTTGTTAATGTGCTGTATCACATTGATTAATTTGTGGATATTGAAACATTCTTATATTCCTGGGATAAATCTCCTTTGACCATGGTGTATGATCCTTTTTATATATTGTTGAATTCAGTTTGCTGGATCTTTCTCTCCTTCAATTCTCAACCATAATCTTGATAACTAGAGTACTCTTGGTTGTAATTTTTTTTTCCTTTCAGTACTTTGACTATACCGTTCCAGTCCCTTCTGATCTGTAAAGTTTTTGCTGAAAAATCAGTTGATACTCTCATGGGGGGTACCCTGTACCTAACTAGTTGTTTTTCTATTGCTGCTTTTGAGATTCTATCTTTAACTTTGACATTTGAATGTGTCTCAGTTCATCTTGTTGGAACTCTCTGTGCTTCCTAGACTTGGGTGTCTGTTTCCTTTCCTAGGTTAAGGAAGTTTTCCATCATTATTTCTTCAGTATGGTTTCTCTGCCTTTATCTATCTCTTCTCCTTCTGGGATCTCTATAGTGTAAATGTTAGTACGCTAGATATCCCAATATCTCAAACTATCCTCACTTTTTTGTGTTGTTTTTTCTTTTTGCTGTTCTGGTTGAGTTATGATCTACTGAGTCACTGATCTGTTCTTTTGAATCATCTAGTATGCTGTTGATCGCTTCTAGCATATTTTTAAATTTCATTTGTTGTATTCTTCATTTCTGATTGGTTTCTTTTCAAAGTTTTCTGTCTCTTTGTTAAAGTTCTCACTGAGTTTATTCACTGTTCCTCCAAGTTTGGTGAGCATCTTTATGACTATTATTTGGAATTCTTTATCTGATAAATTGCTCCTCTTCACTTCACTTAGTTCTTTTTTTTTTCTTGAATTTTGTCATTACTCTTTCATTGGAAAAAGAAAGTTCCACCAGATCTCTCCCACACTGGCACATACCCTGAAATTAGCCAGTGTTCTTTCTCCTTAAGACCCAGGTGTTTTTCAAGCTGCTGTATCTGGAGTGGGACTCAGAGTGAGTTTATAGACATGCCCTTCAAGAGTGGGGTCTGAGTGTCCTACAACCTCTGGCTCTCCTGGACACAGCCCTGCTAGTTTCCAAAGCAAGGTGTTAGGGGGCTTGTCTTCCTGGTGCTGATCCCCTGGGTTGAGGAGCCCAGCAAGGCGTTTGGACCTCTCACTCTCCATGGGGTAACTTCACAACTGTGACCTTTCCTACTTGTAGGTCACTCTACTGTGGATTCTGCCTGAACCTCTGAGATTCCTCCTTCTGTTAATGTGGCCTTTTCTTTACATCCTAAGTTGCAGGAAAGCTATTTTGCTAGTCATCAGGTCACTCAGAAACAGCTCTTCTATATGTAGTTGTAGTTTTGGTGTGTCCATGGGAGGACGTGAGCTTAGAATCTTCCTAGTCTGCCCTCTTGAGCTAGACCCTTCTTTTTTTTTTTTTTTCTGGTAGAATTTCATGGAGCATATTTATGACAGCAGGGTCAGGTTGAAGGTAACTGAGAATTTTCCTCTCTGGATTCTACATCTGCAGCCATCATTTTAATTTTAAGCCTCTTCTCCTACATCCCTTCTCTCTCATCTCTATCCACTCCACCCCAGGGGTTAGGCAGATGTTTGTGAGGGCAACCGTAGATAGATAGTGAGCCCTCCTGAGGGTAGTAGATGTCAAATCAATTAGAAACATTCTACTTAATCTGTCCATGATTTGATGGCTGCCAGAGTCCCTAAGGTCCTGTCTTGGAAACTTGTTTTCTGAAGGGGAGAAAGGCTGACATTTTTCCTTTTGTAAAAATGTATTTGCTGTTTGTCTGAGTTATCTTGATAGTGTAAGATCCTAGATAATGTGTCAGGGCTTTCACATCCGTGGATCTGCAACAATTTGCATCTGTAAGTCATTGGATATTATCATCATTGACAGATTCCTTGATGTCATTCTAATGTTACAGACTGCAGTTCAACCCATTGGAGATAGCTTTTTTGAAGTATTGCTCTGGAATGTACAGAAAAGAACTCACATGTTAAATCTCTGGGCTTTTGCTAGCTGTGCAATTTCAGCTCTGATAGCGGGTTTGCCCTCTGAAATAGAGTAATGTTCATAATTTTAACTTTTAAAAGTATACGTCTTCAGTAAAAATCCAGTGACTATCACCTGGGGCCAATTGCGTATGAGTTCCAGCATGAAAACCTGGGGAAAATTGGTGCTAGTAGCAAAAATACTGACAAGGGCAGCCTCCAATGCTGATAGTGATGTATTATGTTAGGCTCAATGTAGGGATTCCCCATGATTTTGTACTTTATTGTGTTATGTCTGGTTTTTTGGAAATCTTGCCAACAAGAATATACTAGGGTGAGAACCAGACATTTCTGTTATCCTGGCATGTTTGAATGTTGCTACGTTAGACATGAAAATAAACAATGACAACCTTTCTTCTTCCTAACTGAAAAATTATAGAACCCAACAGGATACAGTAGGAGACATTAAATTCAGCAAGACCAGGAGCACTTGGAATCCCTGGGCTTATACATCATCTTGTTTTACCTCTTCCGTTTATAAATGAAGAAATGGTGAATGGGAGAAATTAAGTGATAGCTATACAGCTCCATAGTTACAGATTTGGGACTGAAACAAAGTTTCGCCAGTTCATTATTCTAGTGTGCTTTTTTCTGCATTAACGGTGATTAATTTTTGAAAAATAGCTTTTTTTCCCTTTCACCAGCCTTGCTCCATGCTTCCTACACTCAGATTTTCAGCAACTATATTTGATGGTGAGGGAGTGGATTGGTGGCATTGTTAATGCTTGAATAATCTCTCCCCCCATGCCACAGCTTTCCCTGTCATCAAACAACATCCTGATGATGATATTTGGGTCTATCCTTTCTAGGTAGTAGCCATATTCTGAGTTTTTTTAAACACACCAAATAAATACTTGCTCTCTGTTTCATTCCTTCAAAGCCCTTCTAGATGACACTGGAAAACCTGAAAAATTATATTTTTGTTAAATACTTCCATCCATTTACCCAAAGGGTTTGATTAAGTGGACATTCCTAGGATTCTCTCAGGTTGTTGGAAAGAACTTTAGGACACAGAAATCTTTTGATATAACCTAAGTTACAAGTTTTCTGCTCACTTGGAAATCAAGTGCTAGCCCTGGTTTTCCCATCTTTGATTAAACAGGGAGGGACATGTCTGCTCAAGAGTGTTACAGGGTTTTAACATGAATGTCACTGGTACATAAAAGCCATGGAAGACTCCTGACCTTTATAATAACTGAAGGATTTAGCTCCAAAGGAGAAGTGGGTTTTAGAGCCATTGAGACAAGATCAGCTCATAGATACATCTTTTTTCCCTTTCCCTTTTGAAGTATAACTTACATAGTGTAAAAGGATGCCAAATGTAAGACACAGCTTGATAATTTTCCCAATGTACATCTTTGTGCAGTCTCTTTCCAGGTCAAATTATAAAATATTATCAGCACCTCAGTAGACTTACTCATGGAGATACTTGTTATAATTTTCTCACAGTCCTTTGTAACACCTCTAAAGGTTTGTTTGGCCATTGGTGTTGATTGTCTTGGTGGCCATGTGTCTCCTCTTTCACTCCACCCTTTAAATGTAGGAATGTGCATTCATTATTGGTAATTATTAGGAAAGCAGACAATGTCACCTACTCAGCAAATGAAATACTTAGCTCTAAAATTTTATAACTCATTAAACTTGGTTGCCCTGCTTCATTTCGTATTCCAAGGCCAAATTTGCCTGTTACCCCAGGTTTTTCTTGACTTCCTACTTTTGCGTTACAGTCCCCTATAATGAAAAGGACATGTTTTTTGGGTGTTAGTTCTGAAAGGTCTTGTAGGTCTTCATAGAACCGTTAAACTTCAGCTTCTTCAGTGTTACTGGTTGGGGCATAGACTTGGATTACTGTGATATGAATGGTTTGCCTTGGAAACGAACCAAAATCATTCTGTTGTTTCTGAGATTGCATCCAAGTACTGCATTTCGGACTCTTTTGTTGACCATGATGGCTACTCCATTTCTTCTAAGGGATTCCTGCCCACAGTAGTAGATATAATGATCATCTGAGTTAAATTCACCCATTCCAGTCCATTTAGTTCGCTGATTCCTAGAATATTGATGTTCACTCTTGCCATTTCCTATTTGACCACTTCCAATTTGCCTTGATTCATGGACCTGATATTCCAGGTTCCTATGCAATATTGCTCTTTATAGCATTGGAGCTTGCTTCTATCACCAGTCACATCCACAGCTGGGTATTGTTTTTGCTTTGGCTCCATCCCTTCACTCTTTCTGGAGTTATTTCTCCACTGATCTCAGTAGCATACCGGGCACCTACCGACCCGGGGAGTTCGTCTCTCAGTATCCTATCATTTTGCCTTTTCATACTGTTCCTGGGGTTCTCAAGGCAGGAATACTGAAGTGGTTTGCCATTCCCTTCCCCAGTGGACCACATTCTTTCAGACCTCTCCACCATGACCTGCCCATGTTGGGAGACTCACACAGCATGGCTTAGTTTCATTGAGTTAGACAAGGCTGTTGTCCATGTGATCAGACTGACTAGTTTTCTATGATTATGATTTCAGTGTGTCTGCCCTCTGACACCCTCTCGCAACACTTACTGTCTTACTTGGGTTTATCTTTCCTTGGATGTGGGGTATCTTTTCATGGCTGCTCCAGCAAAGCACAGCCACTGCTCCTTACCTTGGACAAGGGGTATTTCCTCACAGCCGCTGCTCCTGACCTTGAATGTGGAGTAGCTCCTCACAGCCCTCCTGTGCCCATGCAGCCAATGGGCAAAGGCTAATAGAGTTTTGCCAAGAGAACGCACTGGTCATGGCAAACACCCTCTTCCAAAAACACAAGAGAAGACTCTACACATGGACATCACCAGATGGTCAATAACAAAATCAGATTGATTATATTCTTTGCAGCCAAAGATGGAGAAGCTCTATACAGGAAACAACAACCAAAAAAAAAAAAAAAAAAAAA
>SJXQ01011552.1:165879-192030 GCA_006408695.1 Aepyceros melampus | reverse complement strand
TATATATATATATATATATATCAGAATTGTCATGTGGCTTCACCCAAAAGATGGATCTATTCTGGGAGAAGAGGGATAAAATAGAAGAGCAGATGAAGCAGTGTGGAAAGATACTTGTGTGGATAACTAGGTGGGCAGATGAATGAACTACAATGAGATAGCACTTGTACCTGTATAAAAGCAAGAACAAAAACACAAAATGGGAAATAACAAATGTTGGAGAGGATGTGGAGAAATGGGAACACTCGTATACTAAGTATAGTAAGATGAATAATTGAGCAGTTGGGAAGCTCTGAAGGATGAGTCAATAGGGCGGATTAGTGGGCATATGGATGCGTGAACAGATGGGTGGGAAGCTGGACAGATGGAATGAGAGCTGATGGATGGAGAGTGGAGTCTGAGCCACAAGGTGGCCCTAGGCTGGCAGTGACTGAGAAAGCCTGGCTAAAGCACCATTCTTTGCCACAGGCTCTTTGCAGCTGGACCTTAACCACATGCCCAAGCCCGCCAAGACAGCCGAGAAGTGCTCCGTGGACCAGCTGGAAGCCACCTTCCACCCAGAGCGGTTCGTGTCTCTTTTTGAACAGAAAACAGTGAAGGGCTGGTGGCCCTGTGTGGCGGATGAGGGCGAGAAGAAGACGCTGGCGGTAAGTCAGCTCCATCTGGCCGGTGGAGACATGGGAGTGGCTCCTCCATAGAGATCACAGGCACAGGCATGTGCTCCCTACCTCCTGCCCTCCCTGTCTGTTTCCCAAGACCTGTCCCTCTCCCTTGCCACTTTCCAGCCTTCCTCTTCTTGAGGGTTGTATCCCAGCGAAGCCTATTTAAATCAAAGGCGCCTTAGTCTCTGTGGATCCTGTTTAATTTATGCTATGCTCTTTGGCCTTCACAGCGATCTGTGTCTTGAGTTCCCCTTCGGCTAGACTTCTGGAACAGGACAGGCATCATGCTGCTCCCATTTAAGCAGAACCCTACAAGGGACCATCCTTGAGGGACTATTCCTCTGCCCAGAGGTCTGTCCAGGGTGTGACTGGGGACCATGAGGAATTGTCCTGCCTCTACAGGGGAAGTAAATGACAGTTTATTGCTGCTGCTGCTAAGTCACTTCAGTCGTGTCCGACTCTGTGTGACCCCATAGACGGCAGCCCACCACGCTCCCCCGTCTCTGGGATTTTCCAGGCAAGAACACCGGAGTGGGCTGCCACTTCCTTCTCCAATGCAGGAAAGTGAAAAGTGAGAGTGAAGTCGCTCAGTCGTGTCAGACTCTTAGCGACCCCATGGACTACAGCCTACCAGGCTTCTCTGCCCATGGGATTTTCCAGGCAAGAGTATTGGAGTGGGGTGCCATTGCCTATTGTCCCTCAATATCTACGGGGGGTTGGCTCCAAGAGTCCTGTGGACATCAAAATCCACGGATGTTCAAGTCTCATAGTTGGCCCTCCATGGTTGGTGGAATCTGTGGGTTGAAACCTGCAAATGAGGGCCGACTGTGTATTTATTGAAATAATATGTGTATAGGTGGATCTTCATGGTTAAAACCTATGTGGTTCAAGGGTCAGTTGTACCTGGAAACAGCAAGCAGCCAGCCAACCCCTCAAGGGGCCCTTGAAATAAAATATACATGTTGTGTAACAAATTATAACAATTAATAAGAAACACTAATGTCTCGAAAGAAAAATGAGTGCAGTACTTGCATAGATAATACACAAACAAGTAGAGTGGCCATTAAAATTTAAGAAAGTCCATTTCCCCTGGTAATTACATAAAGGAGTATTTTAAAATGTGAAAACATCTTTAATGTATTATAGTAGAGTGTTTTAAAAACAGAAATGCTCATTCCTAGCGAGGCTGCAGAGAGACTCCCCCCTCATTTACTTTTGCCCGGCAGGCTAATGATTTTACATTTGGGGAAACAATTTAGTAATATATAGCCTGAAACTTAGCAATATTTATTCCCTTTGAAATTTTTTATCCCACTTCTAAAATCTTTCCTAAAGAAATAACCTCATTAAATTAAAGCTTTACGGTTCTAGGGTGTTGGTTGAGCATTTTTTTTTTTATAACAACGAAGAGTTGGAAACAAATGAACCAAAATAACTAGTTTACTAAATAAATTATGGTCAGTCATTGCACAGAATGTTTTATAGCATTAAAAGCAAACTGTAAAAGAGTATATAATTATATAATAATAAAATATATTATTTTAAGTGAAAGAAACAAGCTATAGAACTAAATATACACAATATGGTATTTCATATACTTGCAGAGAAAAATAAGTCTAATGAATAAAATATTAGGAGTGCTTACCGTTACACAGGAAAAGTATGAGTGACACTATCCTTTCTTTATACATGTCTGTAGTTCCTACATATTCTGCTAGGAACGGGTACTTTTATGATCAGATCATCCTGTTATCACTTTTCAAAAAAAAATCATAAAGTGACCTTGACATCTGTCCTGGCCTGGCTGTTCTCCAAGTCACGGTGCAGAGCCTTTGTGTCTCTGAGCAGGTCCCCCTTTCCCCACAGGGCAAGCTGGAGATGACCTTGGAGATTGTAACAGAGAGTGAACATGAGGAGCGGCCAGCCGGCCACGGCCGGGATGAACCTAACATGAACCCCAAGCTCGAGGACCCAAGGTGGGTGCCCAGTCCCGACTGCTGATGGCCAAGGGGACAGGGAGGCGTAGCCACAGTAGAGGAGGCAGCCACTGCACAGCCACACAGAGGTCCCGAGGCCCAGAGCAGGGCGTGACTCATCCCAGGGTACACCTTGTTAGGGAGCAGGTGACCGACACCCTTCCAGAACAGGCTGGGCTCCTCAGTTCATTCCAGAAGCAAGCACTGTTGAGCAGCTGGTGGTTGTAGGCCAAGCGTGCTGTCATATGGCTTGTGTATGTTGTCATGGAACCTTCCCTGCTGGGTCTTCTTAGCATCCTCACTTCACAAATGAGAAAACAATCACAGCAAAATTACATAAGGTCGTTCCAAGGAAAGTGGTGAAGCTGAAATTCTCCCACCTGGTCTGATTGGCTCTGGAGCCTGACTCAAGGTCTTTCCCCTGAACAGCTGCTTCTGTGGCTCTCTTGTGGTGTCAACGTGGCTTTCAAAAGGTCTTTCCGTTTTCTCACCTGTGAAATGGGGGCTTAGCCTCTGCCTCCCCTGCCTCCCAGATAAGGGATATAAGCCAATCCAGTGGACGTAGAAGGCTTGAAGACAGTTATTGGAGCCTGAAAGACGGCTGTTGACGGCAGGGGTGTGTGAGTGATTGGGCTGCATTTGCTGGGTCCTTTCCCACAGCCTGCTGAGCTCAAGTCACACTTAGCACAGATAGCTCACTTTGTCACAGAGCTGTCCTGACTGCCACAGGCTGGCCAAGCAGCAGGAGGCACCCCTACCCAAGGGTGCTGGGATCTGGGTGGAAAGATGAGGGAGACCCGGGAGAGCCAGCGGCATGCAAGCGAATGTCAGAATGGCCGATACTGAGACACAAAACCTGCCTGCTCTTTGAACTGTGAGGCGGATCTCCGGGAAGGACCTGCAGTTCTTGGTTGTGAGAGACAATCACCTTTCTGGGTTCAGTTCCTGCCATCCTTCCCTGACCGTGGACTAGCCATGTGCTTCTAGGCCTGTGGCTGAGCTTATCTGGAGCTCACAGGCCATAGCTCAGCGAAAGTGGAGCCCCTCGAAGCTCCATCCAGTCCCCAGGTCTCTAGTCTGTGACAAGTCCTGGCTCAGGAAGGGGAGAGTGGCAGGGAAGGTGGCCTGGACAGGGTGGCTGATAACTGGGTTCCTGAGGGTGTGCAGGGCTTGATGGCATCAAGAAGAGAAGAGGGGTGCGGGCCGGGCTCATGCTGTAGCAAAGGCTGGGAGGGGAAGTGGGTGCAGAGGCCGGGGGCTGGGGGCCTGGCAGGGGAGGGCCGCAGGGCTCACAGGGAGCAGCACTGGTGGGGTGCCCTGCTGACCTCTGGGATCTCCCTCGCAGGCGGCCTGACACCTCCTTCCTCTGGTTCACCTCCCCGTACAAGACTATGAAGTTCATCCTGTGGCGGCGGTTCCGGTGTGCCATCATCCTCTTCCTCGTTCTCTTATCTGCCTACTCTTCTTGGGCGTCTTTGTCTACTCCTTCCCGGTAAGCTGGCCTGGGGTGGGGGCACAGACCCTGTCTCGGGGGAGCTCCTGGTCTGATGTGGGAGGTACAGCTCTTGACCTCCAGCAGCCCCTGGTCTCAGAGGAGCCTGGCATTGTCCTCCAGGGCACTGGGTACCTGGTGGAGAGGCAGCCTCTGTCCTTGGGGCGTCTGTGGCCTGAGGAAGGAGACACAGGCCCTACTCTGGGGGTCCCCAGTCTGGTAGGAGACCCTTGGGGAATTCTGAGTTCTTGCCCTTAATGGGGAGACACAGTGTGCTCAGCAAGCCCCTGACGGGCTGTGTAATCAAGAAGATGAGGCCCTTGGGCAGGCGTGGGCAGGAGAACCTGCTTGAAGGAGGGCTTGGAGTTTGGTCAGAAAGGGAAGGGAAGGTGTGGATGGCAGAGAACAGGGGAAGGCCCTGTGTCTGTGAGGACGGCGCCTGCTGAGGGCCTGCAGAGGGGCTTGGGGTCCACCTGGGGACCTGAACGTGTGCCTGTTTTCTGCAGTGGGGTGGCCTGGGGTGGGGTGTGAGTGAGGAGGGGGTGTGCCAGGAGCTTCTCCCCGACACAGTGAACACGGGGCCCCTGCTGAGTGCCTGAGAAGCCAGCTGATGCCTGACAGGGGCTCCGTGGGCCCCTCCCAAAGGAGGAGAATCTGGAGCTGTCTCCCCTGCCCAGGCTTCCTGGGTCCTCACGGCAGCACCTGAGCGTCTCTAGAACCTCAGACCTTGAAGGGATCACAGGTTCCCAGGCTGATACCTGAGTTTCAATCTCTTCTAAATTTTAAAAACTTTTTAATATGAAAATTTCAAATCCATGTACAAGTAGAGGAACGCTGTGATCAACTCCACGTCACCCTGACTTGAATGGAAAGAAACAGACACCCAGAAAGGGGAGGGACTAGCTCAGGGCTGCAGGGCAGTCTGCGTACAGCTCCCAGGCTGGGGTTCCAGCCACAGCCCTGGTCAGCACCAGGCCGCCGCCACGCGCACGGTCCCCTCAGGGGGCAGTGGAATTACTCACCTGTGAGCTCTTTGCTCTGTGAGTCCTCCAGGAGAAGGAGGGGTCCCAAGCGCCTCTCCCAGCATATCTAGCAAGGCCTGGTACCAGCAGAGAGCCTCCTGAGGAAGACAGTTAAAATGGCAGAGCATCCCCTTCAGGCCCTGATACCATGAACTGTGGGAGTAGTGGAGGGGAGCTCTGGTTCGGACACCCAGGCCTTGGCACCCTCTGGGCCCTGAGTCACAAAGGAGGGTCTAGAGCTGGGGTGGCCATGCGTCGGGCTGAGGGCCATGCCTTTGAGCAGGCTGAGACTGTTCTGATTCTTAGCGAGAAGACTTACGTTGGCCAGATAGGCCTGAGGCTCAGGGGTGGGTGAGGTTATGGGGGTCAGGCTTGTTTGGTTTGGTGCCCTCTTAGTGAAAGAAGACAAATTAACACTGCTAATACAGGGTTAGCTGCTGGGCCCTGGAAGAGAGCAAGTGGTGCCTAGAGCTTAGCTGCCCTGGCAGTGACCTGGGCTCAGGGGTCAGGCCCAGGACTCCACCTCCGTGCCTCTTCCGCTGCGGCAGGCCCAGGTGGTCAGGTTGGGGAGGCACAGTGCCCCTCGCCTGGCCTCTCCTCAGACTCACCTCCTCTCATGTTGTTTATGCCCGGCCACCATTTGGCTCAGGCAAGACTTTGTGTCGGGAACCAAGGGTGAGTCCTGTGGGTGATGGAGGGGGTGCTGAGGCTGGTGCTCCGGTGGTCCACGAGGAGACACAGTGACACCAGGACCACGGGGAGAACAGGACACAGCCTAGCGCTCCACGGTGAGGCTGGGCCAGAGAGCGCGCGCAAGGCGAGCTGGCGCTCCCACGCTCCCGAGCAGGTAGTGCAGCGGCACCAGGGAGAATTGCAGAGCCCCAGCCCGCTCCAGGTCTGCTGGGGAGAACCTGCCTCAGACATTCTGGTTTGAGCATCACTGTTGTGTGAGATGGAGCTCCACGTGGAGTCACGAGCTGTAGCTGCTTTTGGCTGTGCCAGGGACTCCCCGAGTGACCTCGGCCGGGACCCCCATCAGCACGAGGCAGGGCTGAGCTGGGTCAGCACAGCCACTGGGTCGCGGAAGGGAGCGGTGTGGGGAGGGGGCTGCGTGTCAAGCCAGCCTTCTGCTGAGGAGCCAAGGGGAGGGCAGGGCCTGGCCCCAAGTAAAATGCCCATCTCCTGGCTATGCCTGGGCCTGCCCCGGCCAGCCAGGCCCCACCCTGCAAGGCACTGGGGCAGCAGACTGGCCTCAGGGACCTGGGGAAGGGGGAAGCAGGTCCCAGCTGCCTGGCTGGGAGACAGAGGGAAGATTTCCAGTCACTTCTAGCCTGCCACCCTTTCTCGTCTCAGGGGCAGCCATAGCCCCAGACCCTGTGGGCAGGTCCTGGGCAGAGCCTCTTCCCTGTCTCCTGGGTCCCCAGCCAGTAGCATCCGAATCTTTTGAGATCTTCTGGGAATTGTCCTCTTCGAATACCAGTCCTGCCTTCTCTCCCAGGACTGGTGTGCGGGCTCGGCTCCCAGGCGAAAGCTGTGGGGCCACAGGGGCAGCCTGGACCTGAGGCTGTTGATGCTCTCACTGCAGTTCTTTGCCACAAGCTGGGCATGTCCAAGTGGCTTGGTCACCTGGTGGGTGCCAGACCCGTGCCCCTCGCCTAGCTTGCAGGTTTTGGGGGCAGAGGCCTTGGTGGAGAGGGGCCCGGGGCCAGGGCTGCCACCTCCTCCCCCGTGTACATCTAATCTCCCATTCCCTTGGAAATTCCCCCGGGAGGGGGACAGGAGGGCAGCCTGTCTGTTTCCCCCAGCTCTCCCCCAGAGGCCGCCGGGAGCAGGGCCAGCGTGGGGAGGCAGGAGGCGAGCTGGCGGGGAAGGAGCGGTGGCTTTGTTTCCAGAGTTGGCTTTCCCGGGCGGCGCTGGGGAACATACTGTCCCAATTAGGAGCCCTGTGTTGTGTTGTATGTGTTTTCATGGTTTTGGAGGGGAGGAGTGGGGAGGGGAGATTCTGTCAGTCCTGCAGCAGCCAGGGCTTAATCAGGGGTGACCCGTCTCCAGGGCTGGCCTGTGTTGTGGGTCATCCTTGTACACCACCCCTGCCCTCGGCTCTCTCTTTGCTTCTGGGGCAGGAGCATGGTGGCCAACGAGCCCGGGGTTCCTGTGTGTGGGGAGTTGGGAGAGGGGTGGGAAGAATCCCCGCCGCACCTTCGGGCCACCTGTCTGACGGAGGTGCCGGGCCTGGCCTGGCTGGTGCAGTCTTCTGGGCAGAGCGGACGCTGGAAGGGGGCCCTGGTTGATGGGGGAGAAGAGGGAGCAGTTCAGGCGCCGTGGCCCCAGGAGAGTGTGGGCTGGTGCGGCAGTGAGGCTGGAGGCTGCAGTGTGGGGTGTGGAGCGTGGCGGGGGTGGTGAGTGCGAGGCGCAGGCAGGTGGCTGAGTCCTTTCGCCCGCAGCTGTCACCACCTGTCCCTGCCTCCTCCCTCCCTCTTTCCAGAACTATGCTGCCATGAAGCTGGTGAAGCCCTTCAGCTGAGGACTCTCGGGCCCAGGACTGGCTTCCTCCGCTGCCCAGCCCGGTAGAGCTCCTCCAGACGCTCAAGCCTGACCGTCCTGCTGCGGTGGGCAGATGGACTGGCGCACGCACCGAGTGTTGGCGATGTCGAGCCCTGGGATCACCTGCTGTCATCATTTCTTTCTCCCCTGAACCGAACCGTTTGGGATCAGCCCATGTGTATTTCAGTATAAAACAGTTGGAACCACAAAGCAGCTTTGATGTGTGTTTCTGTGGCACCTGAGTGGGGTGACCGAGCAGGGGATGGGTCTGGGTGGGCAGGGGTGTGGGGTGTGCCGTCTCTGCTCAGTGGGCCCGCTGGAGCTATGGATCTTTTGACAAGAAAGGTAGGGGTGGCCTGGGCTTTGAGGCTTAGTATCAGCCTGCCTGGAGACCCAGCATGTTCTGCTCCTGGACCCTGTCCCCTGTCCTGCGCCCTCCTCTCTCTGGCAATTCCTCTTTCTCGCCCACACTTCTCTCTGTTGGGTGGGCAGTTACCTGCACCATGCCTGGAAGAGGTTTCACTTAGGCACATGGAGCCCCAGAAACTCTCCAGGCAGGGGTAGCTGGTGGATTCCTGGCTGTGACCTTGTCTCCTGTACTCTTGGAATGTCTTGGGGTTCTCTCCCTGTTTCCTCGCCCTGCTCTGGGCTGGACAAACTCACCCTTTTCTTGTGATCCGAGCATCTCATTAGCCATTGGTCTGACATCTCTTGCAGGATCAGGCTTCATCTACAGGATCAGCAAGAGTATACTTAGAGAAAAAGCAGAGTATGAAAGCATTGTTTCCAAAATAGAGGCCTCTGCCTCTGTCGCTGGAGGGGCTGGAGCTCTGGAGCTCAGCCTGGTGGCCTCTTCGCCTGTTACCCAGGAGGGCTTCTCTTGTTTCCTGCTGTGAGCTGTTCCCGTGGCCCAGGATCCAAGGCCCCAGAGTGAGCCTTCCAGCCCCTCTGGCTCTTCCCTGCCTGCTTTCTGGGATCCAGACAGGCCCTGCCTCATCCCACCTGGTTGGCGGGACTAGGGGTGACTGGGATGGGGCTGATGGCCTGAACCCTCCTGGATGAGGGAGTTACATCTTGAACACAGAGTGGTTCTCTCTTCAGGAGAGGGTCTGATGGATGATGCCCTCAGTGTCCAGCTCCCTGTGGGCCCTGAGAACCGGGGTGGCCAGCCCTGAACCCTGGAGCCATGTGGCCATACCTTGCACAGAACAGGCAGCAGGGACCAGGGTCACCCATCTCTTCTGGGTCATGAGCCTTCCGTGAATATCCACCATGGAGGTGGTGGATCAGTGATTCCATGGAGAGGACTGGAGGTAAAAGGAAGAGGTGGGCCTGCGGCTTCAGGAGGTGCTGAGAAAGCTTTGGGACCTGGGGAGACCTGAGAATGTTTGAAGGTAGGGAGGAGGAATCCTCTAGGGAGGGAAAGATCAAACATACAAGAGAGAAAATGGGATAATTAATGGAACCAGCTTCTGGAGAAGGAGGGGAGGGTGTTATCTTGGTAGTTCTCTTTTTCTTACAGGTGCAAGAAGGCTGGAGGAAATATATGCATACATGGGACTGTCACCTGGGTTAAATGAATTTTGTGGGAACACTGTGCCCACTCATTAACTTTTTCCTTTATTCATTTGCTTTTTCTTGCTGCTTTGAGTAGCAGATAATAGAAACCATTACTTAAACTAGTAAAAGGACTATAATGGCTTTATAGAAATGAAACTTTCAGAAGGATTGGCTCCAGGCAAGGGCTGATGCAGCTCCTCAGTTAGGTCACCAAGACTTTGCATTCTCTCTGCTCTGCTCTTGTCAGAGTTGGCTTCTGTCTAAAGCTGACTCTCTTCCTTTGGAGTTGGGGTTAAAGCTGCTCCCTGGAACCTTATAGGCCACCAAGCAAAATTCAGAAGGAATGAGGAACAGATAGATGGTGAGGGGACATCGTGTCCAGCACTGTTTATTGAGAGAGTCTACACAGCAGCCCTGGAGCAGGTTCTGAAGATATAGCAGTGAGTTACTTATGACTCCTGACCTCCCATAGTTCCCAGTGTTGGGGGAAAAGTGGATCAGGAAACCACGGTTATCTTTACTCTTAGGAGCATATCAGAGATGGGACACCCCAGGGCAGGGAAAGGATGTCATCTGGGTGGCGTGTTGAACTGTCGCTGGTGGCTAAGACTGGAAAGCTGTGCTGAGCAGTAGAGATGGAGACCAAGACTCTGGCTGTCCAAGAGCCCAGATCCCTTAGGGTAAGGCTGAGTGCTGAAGGGCCTGTGTCTGCAGCTGAGAAGTTGAAACTTCATTCTGGAGGTGAGGAAGAGGCACAGAAAGAATCCAAGCTGGATTGGCCTTGGTCAGTGTCGTGGCTTCGCAGCGCTTGTCTTGGAAGGCAGGAGTCTTCTGGGAGCACATGATGTTGCTTCAAGTTGTGTAAGCCTATGGCCTTTGACAGGGTGAGGGTCCAGTGGTCTCACTCAGTTCTCAACAAGGTCTATGATCACAAGTGGTGGAGAACAAACGCTCAGGATGCTGTTGGCCAACTGTAGAGGCCATTCTAGAAGGCTGGTCCATTAGTCCAGGAGCCAACTGGGAAAGGTCTGAAAGGCAGGGCAGGAGCCATTCATTCATTCACTCACTCATTCAAGATGTACATACATGCGCACACACACACACACACACACACAGCCGTCTGTGTGCCAGTCAAGGTGCTAGGCTTTAGAGATATAATACTGAGCAGGATAAACATGGTTCCAGAGCTGACAATTGAGTGAAGGATCGGGGAAAGCACACAGATAGGTCAAGGGTGACAAGGTCAAGGGCTGGGTGTGGAAAAGATGGTAGAGAGAGCAAAGACTAACCATGACCAGAAATGGTTTAAAGATCTGTAAGAGTCTCCATAGGGCCCAGAGCCACTGTCCTCAGCCAGGGCTGATTTTTGCCCCCTTGGACACATTTGACAGTATCTAGAGACAATTAGAAATTTTTTTTAATTAATTTTTGGCTGCACTGGGTCTTTGTTGCTCCAGATGAGCTCTCTCTAGTTGAGGCGAGTGGGAACTACTTTCTAGTTGCCATGTGTTGGCTTCTCATTGAGGTTTGCAGAGTTTGGGTTCTAAGGCACGCAGGCTTCAGTAATTGCAGTGCACAGGCTTAGTTGCCCCATGACATGTGGGATCTTAGTTCCTGGACCAGGGATTGAACCCACGTCCCCTGCACGGGCAGGCAGATTCTTAACTGCCGGACTAGCAGGGAAACCCCTGGAAGATGGTTTTGATTGTCACAACTGCACATAAATAGCTAAGCATGCTACTGGCATCCAGGAGCTACTAAACATCACTCAGATCACAGGACACACCCTCTTGTCCCAAATTATCCAGTCTAAGGTGCTGATGGCACTGCTGTTGGAACTCTGGCGTAAAGATTGTGGACTGCAGAGTCCCTGAGCAGTGAGACAAACGGGCCTGGGGAATTGACTGATTAGGGCTGGGTTGGCAGGTGGGGGACAGTGGAGCAGTCCCACTTGCTAGGTTTCATGAGTGGTGGGACCATTCATGAGTCCATTTTGGACAAGAAATTTCAGACATCTTTGGGGTGCCATCAAAATACTCTTCCTGTCCTCCACGTCTCCTTGCTGGTCAGTCTCTTCTCCCTTCACAAAGTTCTAGAAAACATCATCTACACTTGCAGTCTCCATGTCCCTACCTTGCATTCACTCCACCCACTGTTATCTGACCTCATTCCTGTGGCGGAGTCAGTGGGTCCCCTTTTCCAACAGTCATTCTCTCTCTTTGCCCTTGTGTCCTTGTGCTGAGAAAGGAGCCCAGCCCGAGTCCTCAGGGAAGGAGTCGTATTCAATCAAGTCAATCATAGTTATTATCCTTGTTGATGATTGGTTTGGGGAGAGGTTTGTGACTCATATATGGCCAATGAGGTGAGAGGAAGGTGTGGTGATTATTAATGGAAAGGTACTGGAAAAGTTTCTAAAAAAGTTTTATCCTTAATAAGAAAGAACAGATCCTTCTCCAGAGGATCTTCCCGACCCAGGGATCAAACCCAGGTCTCCTGCATTATAGGCAGAGGCTTTACTGTCTGAGCCACCAGGGATGTCTAAGAAAGAACACACAAGGAGGCAAACCTTCATCTTTTGTCTTTTAATCTTGTTATGGAAAAAAGGTGATGCCTGGAGCCATGGCTGCCATCTTGTGATAATGAGGGGCAAGCCTGAGAAAGAAGGTTGACACACAGGATGGCAAGAACCCGATGCTCCAGGAGGCTGTCAAGAAAGAACCAGCTCTGGAACTTCCCTGCTTCCAGAGGTCTCATTAGATTGGATCATAAATCCCTCACCGTTAAAGCCGTCTTTGGTTGGGTAGTGTGCTCCCCGCAGCTCAAATCATCGTTGTTGATAGATTTTGTTCTGCTCCCTTGCAGACTCTTTTTACTGCAGTTGCCAATAACCAGGGCGGCCGTGTACAGGCACCACATCTAAGACGTTATGAGTTTATTATTTATTATAACAATTTTCCCACAGATGGCAGTAAAGTGTTTTGTTCTAATAAAATCAGTGTGTTACGGTTTCTGATAGAAGTAAGCTACCTTGAGGAAAGGGCACCTTTTTCTAATTCACACCAGGGCCCTGCCTACCCCGGTTGTTAAATCTGAGGACGCTTATCCTCCCGACTCTCTGCAGCGGCTGGAAGCCCTGCGCGTGCTCTGCTTCTTGATACACTTGCGGTTTGGGGCTTCCATGGCCCCACAGTTGCCCAGGATTCCTCTTTCCTCTCCGGCCTTGCCTTCTCTGTTGGTCTCTAGTGTTCCCCAGCTCTTACCTGGGCCCTCATTCTTACTCTGCACACCACCTCGGCCGCCTCACTCACTCCTGTGGCTCTGATTGCTCTCTACAGACTACCAACCCTGGAACCCCTATCTTGAGCCCCATTTTTGCCCTGTGCTGCAGCCATGTTATCCAACTGCTTACCCAGTGGGCAGCTCCCGCAAAGTGACTTAACAAGCACCACAAACTCAACCCCCACCCACCACCCCTGCTCGACATCTCTGTCCTCCACTCCATGAGAACAGGCTCTGCCCTGCTGTTCCCTCCACTGTCCCCGTTCCTGGAGCTCAGTGTATGGGAGGCATCCCTGAGTCCGACCTCCTCCTAAGCCTATATTCCAAACATCAGCATTTCCCACCAATTTCCTGGCTCTTGAATCTGTCTGGATCAAGCTTCTGTTCTTCCCGATACTGCCACCCCCATTGACTATCAGGCCCCCAGCAGGCTGGTCATTGGAACCTAGGTGCCACCCCATCAGCCTTCCCCTTTGCCATGCCCCAGTTCACTGTCCACGGGTGGCCAACCCTGGACCCAGCTGGCCCCTCCTCCCAGCCCCCATCCTCACAAGGGAGGCCAACCAGACTGGCCCAGGCTTCTCAGAGGACGATCCTTCTGTCTTTCCTGCCTCAGCTGTTGCTTTTCCCTTGTGCTCTCCTAGATGCAATCCTGAACAAGCCTGGCTTTGGCCTGTGGCTCAGGCTTCAGCGTGGCGCCTTCCCCTAGGGGGTCTCCTGTGACCTGTCCTGGTGCCCATCTACCACCGAACCCTGGCCCACTTGACTGTCCCTGCCCCTCCCCCCCAACCCTGTGCCTCCAGGGCTGAAATCACATCCTGGTCCTTAATGAGATGTCTGCTTCCTTCACTAAAGGGACTTTACTGAGTGTTTCATTGCATGTTCTCTGTAAATAGGCAGGCCCTCGGAGCCATGGCAAATTGGATTTTTATGTTCTGAAATTCGGTTAGTTTTCAGCGTTTGAGACCTATTCTTTTGCAAGGTGGAGAATCACTCTCATGTGTTAAAAAAAGGTTTGGTAAAACTTCATACGCCTTTTAAATGCAAAATACTCAGCTCCCTGCCTTTATTTTCTCTGCTGGTATTTTGAAGAGAGATATTCTGCTCACATGTGCGGACGCACACGTACACACACATGTACACACACACACACACACACCATTTTCTGTTCCTTTTCCAGGGCTCTGTGGATAGTCCAGGCTGGGGTGACAGGGAGCTTGGATAGACAGGAATAGCTAACTGTAACACAGCCCTGGCCTGCAGCCCCCTCCCCACTGCCCCTGCCCCCAGGGAATCAAACCTGTCTCAATCCTCTCTCCACGTGTTTCATAAATGCAGGATTAGGGGATTTCCAGGGAACCAGGTGGGCATCCCCTGCCTGGGACGTGGGGACAGCCCAGGAAACATTTTTTTTTGCTCTTGGATGAGAAAATGGTAAGGGCCAGGGTCTGCTGCCAGGTGGGCCCTTAAATGCGGCTGAAACTCCCGCATGGAGAGTGGGAGCCTCCCTCTCCCTCCTTGTACGCTTGCTGCTGCTCCATCCTGTCCTCTGGGGACATCTCGCTGCAGTTTCAGCGCCCTGCGGCTTGGCCCAGCGTGGGCTTCATGCTGTTTCTCTGCCTTTGTTTTGGTCTTGGTTTTCCATGGTGCACGTATGTGTCTGTGTGTGTGTGCATGCACGTGCGTGTGTGAAAGATAGACAACAGTTGAGTCAGATGTAAAGAGAGATTCGTGATGAGGGACAGACAGACACACAGAAAGTACAGTGGGGACAGAAAGAGACCAGAGCCTTTCTCACACGTGCTAGATGGAGCGTGGCCTCAGCTGCCCTCATTCTTTCAGAGCCGGCCCTCTTCCATCCTCCGCACTGGCTCCCAAGCTTATTTGGTTAGACACAGAATACAGGAGGAAGAGAGGGGCACCCTCCCTGGTCTGGCCACCCCACATCTGGTCAGGGAAGCCTCACATCACTTTTCCCTGGAAACCCAGTAATTCCTCATAGGCTCCATCGGTTACCTCGGGCTCTGAGCCCCTTCACTCTGCAGGGCTGGCCAGGGTGTGTTTGAGGTGGGGTGGAGCAGGGTGCCGGGGTTGGTTCAGCTCCCAGGCAGAGCAGCTGAGTGCCACTCCTAGCCTGGCTGGTTCTCCATGTTTCCATCAAGAGTCTGGGGCTGGAGCCTGGTCACCCCTTCCCAGTGCAGAGTCAGGAGACTGCCGGGACCTCTCCTGAGGTGACACACAGTGCCTGACTCATTGTGAGTGCTCCATTTCCTTTGAAGAGAGCTCTGAGCGGCCTGGGGTGTTGGGATGAGGGAGAGGGCTGAAGAAGGCAGGGCAGGTGGGGGACTCCCCTTTCTGGGGGGGTTCCTCCGCTGTGAGGGTGACAGGGGCCCCATTTCTTCGCTCGGAAAAGACAGGGCTTGCTGCTCTCTGGATGTGGGAAAGCGCAGCTGTCCTGCCAGCCGGGCAGTACCTGCCACACAGGCTGTCTCGGCCACCATGTCTTGGCTTTCCTTTCCTAGAGAGCAGCGTGACCTCAGCCATTCTGCCTGCCACCTTGAGAGGGGCTGGGTGACACAGTCCCCCACCTGTGACCAGAATGGGGATCCCGATAGTAGTGCACACTAGAGAGACCCCTAAGAGACCCCCCCATAGAGACCCCTTCGGCAGATGGTCACGGCCAGTCACACTTGGACCCACCCAGGAAGCCCTGTGCTCTCTGGGACGTGGTTGTACATGCAGTCGTAGTCACAGGCTCATGCCTGTGCACTCAGGACATACGTGCTTCTCTGTGTTGTGTGTGCACACACGCGCGTGTGTGTGTGCATGTGTGCTTCACATTTTTGGCCAGAATACACTCTGGAAACCTAAGCAGAAAAGAGCGTGTGAATGTGGCCATCATCAGGGATAAATTAATCCCAGACATGTAAAGGGTTTTCTTTTTTCATTCTCAGCCCGACTGCAAATTCAATTATAACTCTCTGCCAGCTACTGAAATGAGGGGACCAGTACGGACGTGGCTGAGCCTGGAAAGTGGGGCAGGCCAGCGGACGCTCTGGCTCCCCTCCTGCACCCCACTCCCCTGCTGTCCAGGACCCAGGAAAGAGTTGCAGTCCCTCCCGGATACCACACACTGGCAGAGCTTTGGGCAGCAGCCAGGTACCAGCCAAGAACATGGAGCTGGTGGAAGCAGAGCTGCCCTCTGAGACCTGCGCAAGGAAATGACCACGTGTGGGGTCAGACCACAGGCTGGCAAAGGCTCTCTTATGAGGCGACCGTTCCAGGGCCTGGCCAATCTAGGTGGCACACGTGTCCACCCATCTGGGGAGAGAGCCAGGAGACTCACCTTGACTGGTTCAGGGGAGAAAGTCTTGGCTGGAGGCCCCCTTGGCAAGGCTTTTTACCTGCCATGGCTCTAGAGGCCTGTGGCCGTGAGAGCCTGGCTTTTCCCCTCACCCTCGCAGGCAAACTTCTGATGGTGATTTGGCTTCCAGCGCCCGCCTGTTTGTGGGGCGATGCCGGCCCTGCGTACTTGCCCACTGGCTTTGATGCTTGTGCACCCTTTCTGAGCCCTGCTAATGACAGTCTCCCCTTGGAGCTGGACCCGCCTCCCTCAGACACGCATAATAGGGGTCTCCGCCTGAGAGTGTCTGTCTGAGGCCCCTTGAGAAGTCCTTCTCAGGGAAACTGCAACCAGTCTCTCCTCGGTCATACCCTTCCCTTGGCTGCGGGAGGTTTAGGCATGTCTGCTCCAGGCTGAGAACAAAGAATGTTCCTTCTCTCACTGAAGCCTGTTCCTCTGTGACAGCTGCCTTCTATCTCATTCTTCCAGAGGCAGGGAGGGGAACTGAGTTACTTTAAGGGAACTGCAGGGATGGGGGGTTGGGGGGGGGGAATTGGGCATTCCACATGAATTCCCAGAGAAGGTCAGGTGAGGCTAGTTTAAATGGATGAGTTGGCGGAGATTCGATTTTGAATGGGGATGGGGTGGGGTCGTGAGTTGACCGGGAGATTGAGGCTGGGAGAGAGGTGGGGGGAGGGAAGAGTGGTCCTGGTGAGCCTGAACAGGGAGATTGAAGGGGAGCCAAGGGGCCCATAGGAAGAGGCTTGGTGGGGCAGCCTCAGGCTGGAGGTAGGGGCTCTGTCTGCCCCTTCCCTGGGGCCTCTGGGGCCTTTTACATAACCTAGGCCTGGCCAAGGAGAGCTGGATTTTCACAGTTAGGCTCAGGCTGCCAGAAGAATGAGAAAAATGGGCCGGAGGGAACACCTCCACCGCAGAGAATAGGAGGGAGGAGAGTAGGAGCTAGGGATGGTGTGTGTGTGTGTGTGTGTGTGTGTGTGTGAGAGAGAGAGAGAGAGAGAGAGAGAGAGAGAGAGAGAGAGAGAGAGAGAGAACTCTGGCTCTGTGAGCTTCTGGCCAGCTCTGGAGGAGCCCCAGTACCTGCCTCCCCCAAGGGTCTTAGAGCAAGGAAGCTCCCACTGCATCCAGTCAATCTGGCTGCCTTGGATGCCTGGGACCCCATCCCACCAGGTCAGAGAGGCACGTGCCCCTCTCCTTTCTTATTCCCATCAGAGTCGGAGAGCAAGGCACTCCTAGGAAGACCCAGGTCTTTCCAGCCTCAGTCCAGGGTTGAGGAGGAAGCCCGAGGTTGGGCAGAGAGGAGCCCTTGGCTACTGAAGCTGTGCTAGATACAGTGTCTCCTTCAATCCACACCTGTGAGAGGCAGCTGTTTGGAGCCTCATATTAGAGATAAGGAAACTGTGACTCGGGGAGGCCACACATTTGTTAAGGGAGGGTGTGCCCAGCCATGGCGATTCAGAGTCCTTGCTCTCTGCACCCATCCCCAGGCCCAGACACCTCCCAGTCTTCACAACTGGTGATGTCCTGACCAGACCTGGGCCCCCGCCCGGTGTGGGAGCTGTGGGAGGCAGCAGGCAGGTGGGAGTGACTGTGAGTGGAGCTGGCTCAGATATGGTGACGTTTTCTGTTTTTCACTCACTCAGCAAGCATTTTTTTTTTTTTTTGAGCACCTGTCGTGCCCAAGCTCTGCTCTAAGCACAGGATTCTTACCCTTGTAAAAGCTGTCAGGGAGCCAGACGAAAAAAATCATTTCAGGCAGTAATGAATGAATGCTGGAGGAAAAATAAAGTGGAGGGAGAGAGAGAAATAACAGTGGGTCTTTTTCAAACAGGTTTGAGGCAAAGCCCTCTGGAAATGCGACACTGGCTGACCTGAAGGAGCAAGCAGGCAAAACCAGGGTGGGAGCACGCTAGGCTCAGGGCAGCACAAGTGCAAAGGCCCTGGGCAGGGCTGAGCTTGGCTTGCGGCCTGGCTCACGCTGGTCTCTGCCTGGGAGCTGGTCGCCTCCCCTGACGCCTCATCTGGAAAGCCTGGTCTCAGCATTGTCATCAGGGCTCACCCCTGTTGCTCCATGTGGACTGATGAGGGCGCCTCAGCCACTCTGGGCCCGCTGTGACCCAGACCCCCAGCCGGCTTCCTCCCCGTGGTTGGCAGCTTGGGGAAGTGCTTCCAGCATTCACACTCCTCACTGCCCACTCTAACCCCTGCCGCCAATTCAGGCAACATGCTACTTCCAGATGGGCAAGGGTGACTATTTATTTTATTGTTAAAAATAGCTTTTATTGGTTTTTGTCTTATTACAAAAGTAATATACGTTCATTATAGAAATCTGAGAAAACAGCTAGCGAAAGGAAGAATATAAAGGAGCCACTAACTAATCCCATTACCCAGAAGGAACCACTGTTGGCACTTGGGTATCTCTAGAATTTTCCATGTGAGTATAAAATATATGCTAGTATTTTTAAAAAATGTGACCTCACTGTTTGGAGTGGTTTGCAACACCATACCGTGACTATCCATCCGCATCACTGAGTGTGCCTCAACCGCATGGCTTCATGGCTCCGCTACAGTCTATCATTTGGATAAGCCAGGGTTTATTTAACCAGGCCTCTGTTGATGGACTTTTAGGTAGCTCCCCCGTCCCCACCCCCTCTTTGAGCGTCTTGTCCACAAGGTTTTTTTTCCTAGCCATTCTAGGAGGGTATCTGAAGTATCTGGAAAGTTCTTGAGATATCACGCAGGGCAAGACAGGTCAGGCTGGTGGGTGGGTCTCTGCTTCCTTCTCGGAAGGAAGGGATCAGGAACGCCTTAGGTCTCTTAGCCACCCCCAAGCCCAGGAAGAGTCACTGGGAAGATGGAGGAGACAGGATTTAACTAAGAAGACTGTGTTTTCCCTACAGGTGTCCATAACAGTGCTGCTTGGGGAGAGAGGAAACCTTAGACCTCTAGCCTGTCCGCAGCAGGCTTGAGGCAGGGAGTGAGGGGGAGGGGTGGGAGGGGAACTGAATCCTAGAGCAGGGAGGGGCATGGGAGCCCAGCATCTCCTGCCCTGAGCTGAAGGTCTGAGAGTCTGCAGAATACAGATGCTCCCAAAACCTTGCAGGAAAGCTGCTGCTGCTGGTGGTGGTGGGAAAGGGGAGGACAGCTGGGGAGTGGAGTGCCATATGGATAGGGTGGCTGTCCAAGTGTCACTGATGGTCCAAACCCCTCTTGCCTCCTCATGAAGCTGTCTCTGGTTTCTCCACCTGGGCAGGCTTAGAGACTTAGCTGTTGTAGTTTGTGTCTCGCTCAAAGCCTTCACACTTGCTGCTCACCATCCCTCTGGTTCCTGGGGTCAGCCTGAACTTGACTGCCAGCTCTCAGGATTCTCTTACCACCATCTATGAGACCTGGGCAGGCCTGCTCCCTGCTCCAAGCACACCAAATGTGGAGTCATCAGACCCCCTTTGGAGAGTGCGTGTGAGGTCCAGAGGCCAGAGTGTGACACCTGATAGAAACTCAGTTATAAAATACTTCTTTTGCATTTTCTTCTCTCTCCTTAGGCTAAGACTTTGAGGGGAATAAAATGTCTTCACCATCGCTTATGTCTTCCCCTCTGCCTCAGTGGGTCTCCACATACTTCAGGATGTGCACCATGCTTCACTGGGGTATGGGGAGAAAGTGTTTATAAAATCATCGCCATACCTCTTGCCTAGTTTGCCGTGTCAGATTGATCTTGAACTTCATTTATGCTGTATGGCAGTTGGGCATGGGTTTTATGTCATGAGGTATTAGAAGCATCACCATTGTTAATTGTTTTTTTTGCATATTGGCTTTTGGTGTGAGCTTGGTGAAGAGAATTGACAGATTACATTATCTGGATTTATCTAAAGTAACCCTCACAAAGAGGACACTTGGCTTAGAAAGATTCCTTCCCTGAAAACACTCTGATTAAAGATAAGTTAACAAAGCAGACAGAAAAGAAAAACAGATCGAAAAGAAGCTAGCAATGCAAAGCAAAAATGCCGGACAGAGTGGGTGCACACATCTCCTAGCCCAGCAAGGGCTCAGCTGACAAGTTCATCAGGAAGCAAAACAAACAAACTCAAAGCAATGAGGACTTAATCAGATCCGACAAGAAGTCAAGAAGACTCTGACACAAACAGAGATGCTGAGAGCACTGGTTGAAATTAGGCCTGTCCCAGTGAACCTTGTCCTGGACATCAGCTCATGGCAGCTGTAATTTATGGAGAGATAAATAGCCAGATACTGGGAGTGTTCGGGTTTTTTAGTGCTATCAAAGGGTCTGGAGACCCCTGCCCCCGGCCTCCAGTACCAGGCCTGGCCCCAGCAGGACTCAGGAAGCTCGTGTGGGGCAGACCTGTGCCTTCTGTGAGTGTGTCTGTAGGAGGTTTTTATGGCTGTGGAAGTGTTCCGCTCCCTCCCTCATCTCCCTTCCTCCTCCTGCCCCCATTACTTTTCCTCTCATTTATCCCCTCCTGCCAGTGGGTGCCCCTGCCTGACCCTCATTAACTCAAAGTGTAAAAACCATTTGTCTGCAGCCTGCTTTCTCCCCACCTCCCCACGCTGGGGCCAGGCCCTTCTTTTCTCCCATGACTGTCTGAACCCAGGTTGCTGTGGTTTTTATGAGTTAGATCCAAATCTGCGGGGCCCCAGAGAGCAGGCAGGCCCTTAGGGGATAGCTGCAGGGCTGCCCGGAAGACCTACAAAGAACGAACTCCCCCTTGGGGGAGCCCAGATCTGCCTGTCTCCTCAGAAGGCTGCACGGGCCGTGCACCGCTCACCTCCAAGGGCCCCAGCCTTGAGAGCAGTGATGTGGATGACACTGCCCCTCCCCGGGGCTGGGTGGGACATGCCCGGTGCAGGCGTGTGTGGACACCCCCTTCACCTCTCTCCTCTCCATCTCTGCCCCAGCCTCTGGGGCAGCTCCTGCCCCAAGGCTCTCTGGCCACAGCCTTCCCACCTGGAAGGAGTGACAGGGAAGAAGGGTGGGAAACTGGGCCTGGGATTAAACCAGATAATAAATGTTAAGTGGGTGGAAGCATGTAGACGTGTTTGCTGAGGTGCTTATACCACAGGGGGAGAGGGCCTGTGGCCTTTGGGTGCGGCACTAGAGTTGCTGAGGATGGAGGGGACCACATTCTTCTCTTGCTCAGGCTGCCCGAGGGGCCAACTGCCTGGCTCCCTGAGGCCGGCCCCGCAGGGTGGGCAGAGGCGAGCCAAGCGGGGGTGCCCCTCCTCCACCCCCACGCTGGCAGTGGCCCAAGGGAACCCAGGAGTCAGAAGTGGGTCCCCAGCCTGGCCTGGATTTTCCTCACTCAGGGGGAGCCACAAATTGGCTTGATGAGCGTGGTTGGGTTTACATAACATAAACACCTCAGCACACAGCATCCACCTTTCGGGGAGGGCTGATGGAGGCACTGGCAGGGCTAGCCAGCCTCACCCAGGAGCTGGGTGGGGGCCACTGGGGCAGTGTGCCAGGTTGGCACAGAGTCCCAGATTCCCCAGCCTGAGCTTCACTCACTGGCTTTGTAACCACTTCTCCCAGCTCCTTATTTAAAGAACAACCTACTTTCCACTTCCAATGGAGGGTGACTGGACAGGCTTCCCCTATCATGTAAGTTAGCTGAGACTCTTGCTTTCTTCTTCTGCTCTCCTGACTTTGATGGAGCATCTTTGAGGACATGGGGAGGCAGGCAGTGATCCTTGAGTAGAACTGGGCATGGGGGTGGGGACCAGACTGTCACTGGCAGGGTAGGAAGGTCCCTTCTGTGCAGGCTCTCTTGTTCCTTGGCCTGAGGCGGGGGTAACTGCGGTTGCTTGGTGGGCTGCTTGGATGGTTCTCAGCTACCCTGGGCTGCCCACCCTCCTCCTTACTCCCTCACAGCTGTCCCAGCCCAGGCCCTCACTGGGCCCTGTGGTGGCTTCTCTGGGACTCATTCAAAGCCACGGCTGACCTGCCTCCCCGTCAGCGTAAAGATAGATGTTTCCACCAAGGCCACCTCCGCAGCTTCAACTTTCTCCCACTTGAGTTCCTGCCAGCGCTCGCTCTGCAGAGCACGAATCTGAGAGTTGACCTGGCCTCGGGGCCCCGTGGAGGAGCCCTGCTGCTGTGGAGGCCGCCCGGTTTCCAGAGGTGACCCTGTGTGTCGCTCCGCCTGGCCCAGGGCCTGCCCTGCTCGCCTCCAGGCGTCTTTCGCTCCCCTTCGGCCTGGTGTCTGTCTGGCCTCTCAGTCACCTGCCCCTTGCCTTGTCGGATGAGAGGCATAGTCTCCCCTTACAGGACCAGCTTCATCTGCAACGTGACCTGTGCCCTGGGCCCCGGGTTGAGAAGAACCCCAAGCTTGGCTTAGTTTTCTGCTATCACCGCCTTGAGATTCCTAAAGAGTCTGAAACAACAGGCTGCCCTGGTGGCTCAGTGGCAATGCAGGAGCCACAGGAGATGCAGGCGCAGTCCTCGGGTTGGGAAGATTCCCTGGAGGTGCATGGCAGCCCGCTCCAGGGCTCCTGCCTGGAAAATCCCAGGGACGGGGGAGCCTGCTGGGCTGCAGTCCATGGGGTCGCACAGAGTCGGGCACGACTGAGCGACTTCACTTTCACTTCTCACTTTCATGCATTGGAGAAGGCAATGGCAACCCACTCCAGTGTTCTTGCCTGGAGAATCCCAGGGACGGGGGAGCCTGGTGGGCTGCTGTCTATGGGGTCGCACAGAGTCGGACACGACTGAAGCGACTTAGCAGCAGCAGCAGCAGGGTCTGGAGCACACAATAATAAGGAGTCCTTGATTTTAACTTTGTACTGGGACCCGTGAATTATGCGGCCAGGCCTGTTCCTCTAGGAGACACACTCCGATAGGGGAGCCATGGGAGAGTTCCTTCCCCATGAAAAAGGAGGCTTCCTGGAGGAGGTGACCCACTCGAGGGAGTAGGTTTACAAGGGTTCTGAGAAAGCCTCTGTCTGCCCACCAGAGCACCACTCCTTTGGGGGTGCACACTGCCCTCCTAAGGCTCCTGGTTTAAAGTGACCCCAGGAGTCACCCAGAGGAGAGGCTTTTCTGAACAATGTTGGGCTCCCCTGGCCCTCTGAGGAGTAAGCAGGCTCCCTGAGCAGACACGAGCGGCAGAGAAGGTGAGCCCTGCAATCTGTTCCCTCCATGTGAAGTCGACGCTCTGCCCTGAGCCCGGGAGTGGGATGCTGGTGCGCCTCTTGCTTCCTCCTTTGGTCTGGAAAGGGCACCTGGGCCAGAGGCAGCTGGGCCTTGGGAAGTTCTCACGGTCTTCTCAACACACAGAATCCCAGCCTTCTGTGTGGCTGGGGCATGAAACTGTGAGTTCTCAGTAGGGTCTCTGGGATCCTAGAGGACCCTCTCAGGGGGGTGACAAGTAGACTATTCCACCGGGAATGTAGGAGGGAGGGGGCTGTTGAGAAGGGAGGATAAAGAGATGGTGGGGAGAGGACTTTGAGGGATAAGGGCAAGGGCTGGGCGCAGATGGTTTTCCTTCTGAAATGACTGTGTTGGCCCGGGTGAGGTGGTGGGGCCTCAGCTGCAGGGTCCACCCAGGCCTGCCTGCCCAGCAGACAGAGACCCTTCCCCAGGCACCGCAGGCACGGCCCCTGCCATGCTCAGGACCCAATCCACCAGGTGTGCCGTGCACACGTGCAGTGACTGTTGGGGAGAGTGTTGGAAGAACTCAGTTCAGTCTACTTCTGAGTTAGGGGAAAGCCCAGCGTCTCTCCGGTGAGTCTCCTTTACTGTTTACACACAACACTTCTGATACTTCTAGTCACCAAAGCGCAGAGGCTTCCCCTACACCAAGCACCCATCTGCAGGTGGAAGTCCTGTAATTTCATTCCATTTTGATACTATCTACCTGGTTCAGTGGGTAAAGAATCCACGTGCAAGGCAGGAGACAGAGTTCCGATCCCTGGATCATGAAGATTCCCTGAAGGAGGGCCTGGCCACCTGCTCCTTGAGAATCCCATGGACAGAGGAGCCTAGCAGGCTACAGGCCACGGGGTTGCAAAGAGTCAGACATGCCTGAGCGACTGAACACATCACACATCACAGCACATCTCCCTGGAGACAGTGTCACATTCCACAGATTACGGGCTCAGTCCCACAAAGCTGTTCCCACCCCACTTCAGACGCCAATTACAAGTAGTAGGTCTCCAGGTTACCCACAACTTCTGTTCAACTTGGCTACAGATTGGAGATTCCCATGACACCCCTCCTCAGGCTGGAGGTTAATTTGCTAGGGTAGCTCACAGAACTCCGGGAAATATTTTCTTACATTGACCAGTTTCTTAAAGGACATTATAAAGGATATGGATGACTAGTTGGAAGAAGAGACATGTAGGGTGAGGTCTGGGAGGGTATAGGAATAGGCCCTTGTGCAGTTGAGGGGTGACATCCTTTCAGTATGTGGTTTTGCTTGCCAACTTGGAAGCCCTCCAAACCCTGTACTGTGGGGCTGTACGGAGGCTTCCCTGTGTAGGCATGCTCCCTTGTTAACTCCATTGCCAGCCCCTTTTCTCTGTGTGGAAGATGAGAGATGGGGCTGAAAATTCCAAGCTTCTGATCATGGTTAGGTCTTTCCGGCGATCAGCCCCATCCAGAAGGCATTCAGGAGCTCACTCAGAGTTTCCTCATTAGAACAAAAGATGCTGCTAGTGCTCTAATCACTTAAGAATTTACAAGGGTTTCAGGACCTCTAGGCCAGGAACTGGGGGCAGAAGCCAGTGTATATTTTCTATTATCTCACAGACAGTGTGCGTCATGAGTCCTCATGTGTCCACAGTGGCTGAGTGGTGGGAGTATGTCCCCTAAACACCGTTTATTGGATCGAGGGAAACAGAGAAGAGCAATAGGAAGAGCAGCCTTCCTATTCTCTCTGTTCTTGTCTGATCCTTTGAATTAGGTCAGACAGCAGGAGGGAATGCAGTCAGACACCAAGAACTGGATGGCTCCAGGCACCAATACATCCTGTACCAGTGAGCCAGCACTTAGGGAGTTTCTCCTTCCTGGGGGTCAAGGTCGGCCTGCATATGAAGCTGTGGACACGCGTGGACTCCGCCTTGGCCCGCACATGAAGCTGGATGGATCCAGGAGTAGCCCCCTCCTGTAGCTACTCCTACAGACGTAGCTCTGCCCTGTCCCCTCCCTTCCACCTAGGCTGCCACCTGCAAAATCAGCTCAACCCCCTCCCAGAAGCGCCCCAACAGCTGAGTAAAGCAGTTCCTGGGTACCTTTCAGCCCCAGCACTTCAGATCCTACCATGTAGCGGAGACAGCAGCACCCTCACTCCTAGCTCATCCAGTCCAACCCCTCCTGAGGCCAGAGATGGCAAGGAAGTTGCCTAAGTCTGCACAGCCCAGCAGGGGAGAGCAGAACACGGGGCTCCTTGCTGACTCCCAGGCTGCCAGTCCGTATGAGTGCTGTCCTGTCATTCATTCACTCACTCAGTCAATGAGGATTTATTGAGTGTGTGCTGGGCACAAGAGCTTGTGCAAGGAGGGCAGAAAAAAGACTGATCTGCCCTCGGGGAGGCAGGCTCTGGGTGGGCGAGCATCCTTGTGCCCTGCAGTCTGGCTTCGGTGTCCTGGTGCAGTGGGTCCTCCCGGAGGTGGGGTTCCCTTGGGCGCTTTGGGGGAGAGACTCCTGGCCCAGGGCTTGTGGCAGGTGGAGGATGGGGTGAGGCGGGAGCTGAGACCGAGGGCTGGGGTGTCTTGGGACGCGAGGGACTCACAGCCCCAATTTCCCCTAGGTCTGCCCCCACCAGGACTGTGACTCTGTCCTGCTTGACCTGGCCTCTCACCTCTGGACCATGGCCCCTCAGCACCTCCTTTGCCGCCCCTCGTGCCTCCTGAGGAAGCGTCCCCTCTCCTCACCAGGCTCTCCCCCCGCCCTCCCCTCCACCCCAGAAAGAAGTCTTCACTCTCTCCGCCAGCCTCTCTCCCCTCAACCCCCAGCAGCTGTGGGGGAAACTGGGCCATTTGAAGAATAAAGGAGAAGGCAGGAGGGAGGAAACTCCCATCTCAGGCCCGGTCCACAGCTGGGGTGAAAGCCTGTTCCTCGTTAACACCCCGACTCAGGGACCAGGACCGGGGTGCCCTGTCTCCTCCGCCTCCCGCGGGCCAGGGGTGAAAGCACGCTGGGAGGTGGTAGCGGAGTTATTGGGAGCAGATGGGAAGGGATGGTGGAGGAGCAGGGGTGTGGGCGAGGGAGGGGCAACCTAGGGTGGGGGGAAACCGGACA